>CM040400.1:84394659-84617159 GCA_022702515.1 Ilyophis sp. 1 JC-2022 | reverse complement strand
GTCTGGTTAATTGTGTGAGGTGTTAGAAAAAAGGAGCCCTGTTTTCAAAATTGTGTGTAAACAATTGAAAAAAACTGTAACTCCTTTGCACAGATTCCAATTTTGGTCAATCCTCACCTATTTATTTATAGGCCTCCCTCTGCCCTAGCGATTGCTTTAGAGGAGTTAGCAGAGTTACTTTCTCCTTTTACTGACTCTGAAATATTAATTATTGGTGATTTTTACTTGGATTGGACAACAGATGCGTCTAATTGTTTTAACGAATTCTGTAGCAATTTTCTCCTGACACAACTCATCTCAGAGCCGACCCGACCTAATATACAAAATCCTATGAAATCGTCACTAATTTATCTCATTTTGTCAAATAGACCAGACAAAATGACAGCTGATGGTGTGTTTGATCTTGGAATCAGTGCCGCTGCCCCGTTGCATGCATAAGGGATGTGAGGCTGAAGGCGCAAATTTTAGTGAAGAGAAACTTTAGGAATTTTAATGAACAAGCCTTTCTGCATGATACTTATCATAGTGATTAATTTCACACTCTTCACATCCCTGAGC
Organism: Ilyophis sp. 1 JC-2022; assembly: GCA_022702515.1. Lineage (NCBI taxonomy): Eukaryota > Metazoa > Chordata > Actinopteri > Anguilliformes > Synaphobranchidae > Ilyophis > Ilyophis sp. 1 JC-2022. Next base: position 84,616,601 of record CM040400.1, on the reverse strand, counting down.
TGATTTGGCATCAAACTTTATAGTGGATAAATATGCCCCGTATAAAAAGTTTAGAACAAAAAACAGAACTAACCCTTGGTTCTCTTACAAACTATCAGTCCTTTTTCAGAATAGAAATAAAGCCTGGGCATTAGTAAGATGCTCAGGAAACCCTGAACAATGACTTGCCTTCAAAAAACTTTGAAATAAATGTTCCTTTGTCAGGAAGGCTGAATCTAACTATTATATTGCTTCACTTGTATACAATCAACATAAAACATTTCTCTATAGAAACCTAGAGTTCTTATCAATCTGGTTTCAGGGCAATGCATAGCACTATCAGTGCTACTTCGCTGATCGTTAATGACATTGTGTCTGCCCAAGATAGGCGGCAACATTGTGCTGCTCTATTTGTCGACCTTTCTAAGGCCTTTGATACTGTTGACCACTCATTATTATTAGATAGATTATCGCTTGTTGGTTTTGATTCTGCCGCCTGCAGATGGTTTCAGGATTATCTTTCTGACAGATATCAGTGTGTAATGGTTGGTGATGTTACAGTCTGAATACTAACATGTAACTAAAGGTGTCCATCAAGGGTCAACACTGGGTCCAGTTCTGTTTTCAATTTATATAAATTATATTGTTAATTATTTAAATAATTCTAATGTTCATCTGCCTTTTCATTCTGAGTTGATTATATATTGTACCTCAGATTTTTTCCAGTTCTTATCCAAAATTATTGTTCAGTGTCCCCCAGTTAGGGGATGGGGGGTTCAAATAACAAAAACAACCTTTAACAAAACAAAACAATAGATAAATAAGTATAAAGTCTAGAATAAAAAGTTTGAAAAGAAAAATAAAGACAGGGAGGGGGTGAATACTTATAAATTGCAATAACAATTAATTTTAGACTTAGAAGGCATTCTGCAGGCAGTTTCGTGAACATATTATGGACTGAAACAAAGCTGTATATCATATGTATGTGCATGTAAATAATTGTGGATAATATGATAAATGTGGTGAACCGGGATTAATATTAATTGAAGTGTGGGGTATGTGAAAGTATAGGAGGGGGAGGAATGATCTTCCCTATCATTTATCTAGATATCAGGTGAGGTCCCAGTGATGGCCACTCTATGTTCCAGATACTTATATGGACAAGCGCATCCCTGATAACTTATACAATCCTCCTTTCTTTCACATTCTTTATTCCTCCCCCTCCTATACTTTCACATACCCCAAACTTCAATTAGTATTAATCTCGGTTCACCACATTTATCATATCATCCACAATTATTTGCATGCACATACATACAGTCAAGCCGGAAAGTCTGCCCACCCCTTTCACCTTCTCCACATTTTATTACATTACAGACATATTCTACAATAGATTGAGTAAATTTTTTGTCTCAGAATTATACACAAAATAGCTCATAATGACAAAGTGAAAACATGTTTTTAGAAATTTTTGCAAATGTATTAAAAATCGAAAATGGAAATCTCTCATTTACATAAGTATTCATACCCTTTGCTTTAAAATATTTTTAAATGATCATATTTAATATTTGGTCGCATATCCTTTGCATGCTGTTACTTCCTGAAGTCTGTGATCAATCAACATCAAAAGACTCGATATCTCATTTTTAGGTACTGTTACAAGCGATACTATAGCCTCTCTGCATTTGAACTGATCTCTATGAGAATTGGAGGGTGAGACTAGATTCAGCTGTAAATTACACTGGTACAGTATGGAACACATGACTGGCGAAATGGCTGTATGTCATCAAGGATCTAAGGTATCAAACGAGCCCCAAACAATCACTCTGCGACCAGATATGGAGTAGATGTGGATGGATCCCTTTAAGGGTTGTTTCTCCTGAATTCTTTCCCCATAGAGTTCTATAGAAAAAGGAGTCAGGAGAAATAACGCTTGCAGTGATCCATCCACATCTACTCCATATCTGGCAATAGAGTGATGGTTTCAGGCTCGTTCGAAAGCTCAGACCCTTGATGACTTAAAGCCATTTAGCCAGCCGTGTGTTCCATACTGTACCAGTGTAATTTACAGCTGAATCTAGTCTCACCGCCCAATTCCGATAGAGATCCATTCAAATGCAGAGAGCTTATAGTATCGCTTGTACCAGTACCTGGAAATAAGATATCGAGAGTCTTTTGATGTTGATGGTGTCATGGATCATGCCTTCCTGCCCTTATCTCCGCGATTTTTTAATTATTTTTGTTGTTTTTTTTTATTTTATTTTTTTATTTTTTATTATTTTTTATTTTGTTTCTGATTTTTTCCCTTTTTCTCCCAATTTAGTAGCCAATTGAACCCCTATTCTAATTCAATTCCCCCCCGTGTAGCAACCGCTAGAGAACCACCGCTGCACAACCCCGTCAATCGGCACTATTTTCAGGGAGGACGCTACGTCCTCTACAGGGCGCAGCTCCTGACCGTGACACGCCCTGGGTCCCCCTGTGCGCCGCGGTTCTCTCCGAGCCCCTCCCCCCACCCGGAAGCGACCGCCAATTGTCGCCTCCACAGGGCACCGGCCACGCTCGGCTATGGCAGGACCGGGGCGCGAACCCCGATCCTCGGAGCACAACTGCGCTGACTGAAAGTCAGCGGTATTATTTTTGTTGTTTACCGGTAATCTATCAGATTTTCCTGTGTTCCGCTATGGGTTTTGCTTTCGGCTTGGTGATTAGTGAGTTCACCTGTCATTTATTTCCGCTCACTACTTATACCCTGCTTCCATCCTTTCTCGTTGCTTCCATGTCATTTCACGTAACATTCGAGCCGGTAAAAAAGGTATAGAAAGTTGTGCTGCTATCGACCGCTTTGCTTCTCAACGCGGGTCTTGTTAGCAGTACAATTTAAGAAGAAAGCAATGTGATCTTTTCGCTCTTATTTCAGAGGAGAGGGTTTTCTCGTTTCTTTTGTTTTCCACTCATACCTACGAGTGCTCTTACCCTAAGTCTTAGGGGTCTTTTGAGTTTCTCTTTTCTTTCTTTTGTTCGCTCCACAAACGGGAGTTAGATAAGCGTTACTGCTTATTTATTTGTTTTGCTCGGATATCGAGTTCCTCGATTTTATCGTGAGGTTATTTGTGTTCTCTTTATTTTATCCTATTCCACTATGGATTATTGTCTGTCTCAGTGGTGTTCTTTGGAACACTTTAAGATTCCGCAGCAATCGCATCTGGACCTCCAATATTTCCTCCGTGTCTCTGACATAGAGATCCGCAACAGATGGGTCACAGACTTCAGGAAGTAACAGCATGCAAAGGATATGCACCAAATATGACAAATTCACTTTGTCATTATGGGTTATTGACTGTACATTGATGGGCAAAAATCTATTTAAAATGAAATCTACAACGCAATAAAGTGTTGAAAAAGTGAAGGGGTATGAATACTTTTTGAAGCCACTGTATATCAACGCATAATGATGCAAGGTGAAATAATTTGTTAATGGTCACTGTAATAAGACATTTGTTCCACAAGGGAATGTCTAATGTACATTTTACCAAGAAATGGAACAAAACCTAAAAACCCATTAAATTGACAATCTTTTATATTTTTCAGAGGAAGACTTTTTGAAAGGAAACCGCTGCAGCTTAGCTGCTGAAGAATAAAAAATGGGGAACAAAGTACCAAAAGAAAGTAACATGGGCAACAGCCTGAAATGTTACAACTGCCATGATGTATTGCCTCCATGCAAATCCTTCTCAGATTTATATAGACGCAACATTGATGGCCAACTTCTATATGTTTTCAATGGAGGTGAATACTTCAAGTACTACGGTACGAGCACGTACATCTGTAATGACTGCTTTTATAAGAAAATCAGGGAAAGAGAGCAAAAGCAGCAGGAAAAGCAGAGACAGCAGGAACAAAAGAAGAGAAAAACTGAGCCAAAGGCTGCAACAATCACAACAACGTGCTGAACAGCAACAGGAGCAACAACAATTGAGCAGAAAGTCAGTGGAATTTGAGCGTAAGCAATCTGTATTAAAACAGCAGATGGATGAGTTTTCGCCGGATGAACCAGACGAATTCAGCGATGACCTCCAAGAAGTGCTCTCATCCCAATCTGACATCCCAATTTCAAGCCTCAATCTCAGCCAGCTAACAGATGATCAGATGGGGCAGATTATGTTAGTCCTGGACAGCCTTCTATTTGAGAAATGGTTGAATGCTCGTCCGCCCCTCAGAACGTTACAGCACGCACAGGTATTTCTCACACAGCTGTGTATCCTGTCTCTGGAGACATCTGAGGGAGTTTCTCTGCAAAGCTTCTCTAATACTGTGCAGTCCCTGGTGGAGACTATCAGCCAATCAGCAGATAACATTTTTGAGAATTTCTTGCTCACACAAGCCCTGTATTTGAGCCTTGTGCACTTTTTCACTGACCATGATGACTCTGGCAATGATGCAGTTCAAATAGTCAGACGATGGGCTGAGGGAGACCTCTCTGCTCAGACTCTCTTTGTTCTAAACTTCCTCTACACTCTCACAGAGTCACTTCAGAAGGTAGTCGGAATGGCCTCTGTGTTTGTTTTAAACATGGAAGTCCAGTGCTTGAGGCTTCTGTTCTCCACACTCACAAATCTCAATGGGGAAGAAACCCACTCAGAAGTCACTGAGATGCACCTCAGACTTATGCAAACAAATGGATGGAACCCTACAGAGGCACTGAGTCTCCTCAAAGCACTGTCAGAGAGATATACAGAGGATGCTTCAATAACTAAAATCCTTACTTTACTACAAGTGTATGATGTATCTCCAGTGTGGAAAGATAACTCTGAACGATCTCTCTCTGAGGCAATTGACTTCTCTGGCCCTGAGAACTTCTACACAGTTTTCGTACTGGCCCTCAAAAACCAAAGTTCAAATCATCCTGAAAGAGTAGCAGAATTAAAGATGTGTTGGAATTTGGAAGAATCTGTGTTAAAGAGGATACTGAACATCACCACTAACAGTCTGCAACATTCACAAAATGACCCAGAAGGTGCACATGTTTTAAAACGTGACTATAGAAGTGAAAACATGGATGATGACCATATCCAAGAAATCCTGACTCAGCTGTGCAAAGCAGTTTTCCACTCAAAAGGCTGGTGGCCATCCAGGAGTCAGATGATGTGCTGGTGTGCAATAGTTCTGACAGGGAAAAGTCAACTACCAGAGCTGGTTGGTTTTGAAGAAGACCCGTGTGTCACAGCCATGATAGCAGCCATACAAATCTGCATGGGAAACAAACTAGATATTGTGCTAAGCTCTGGTGCTCTTTCAGAGCAGGAAACCAAGGAGTGGTCTGACTTCTACAAGCAGCTTGGAATTTCAATCAACACAAACAGGAAGAGGATTAATGAGTCATACATTGATGTTTATAAAGCAGACATTGTGTATGGTGCCATTGAAGACTTTATCACTGATTATTTTCAATACAGCTTAGAGGTGATGGAAGGAAGATGCCCTCAGCTTATTCGTGGATTTATCATTGAAAATGGATGTCTCAGTGCTGGCCATAATCTCAAATTCTCAAGACTCAAGGACAATGAGGCCCTGGGGTTTGTGGCAGAGGAACTGCAAAGCCTCATGGGTAAGATTGCCAGTGAGGAAATGGAAGTGAGGCAGAGTTTTGTTCGGGAAATGTGCTCCATGCTGACCTAAAAGACAATGTAAACATGAAGGTTATGACCCTCTCACAAAAACTTACTGGAGAGAAATTACCTTCTCGAGATGTTTTTGTTCTTACCTTTCTTGAGACACTCACAAAAGTTGTTGCCCAAGAAGAAAAGAAAAACAGGGATTCTCCTGTAGTCACATGGTGTTTTGAGAGTCTACTTTCCTGTGCAATACAATTCCAAGCCTCAAAAACTGCAAAGGCTCCTCTGCAGATGGTGACAAATCTTGTGGGTCAGAGCCTTTGGTCACCGAAAGAGACCTTAAACCTCCTTGGAAAATTAATTGGCCAACATCAGGATGAAAGCTTTATTTCCATAATGAAGATTTTACAGTTGATGACAACATATCAAATATCTTCAGATTGGAAAGATGAGAACAAGCAATCTCTTCTTCAGCACATAGATTCATCAGGAACCCAGGATCTGATTTTGCAATTGCAAAATATCTGCAAAGCAGAAAAAGAAAAAGGTCTCGATATTCTCTTTGATGAAATAAGGGCCATGAAAGACCTCGATGAAGAAACACTGGAGAAATCATACACCATAATAAAGCATGTACAAGACCTGATAGAAACTGGTGAAATTAAAGATCATGCAGATGCACAGCGAGCTCGGAGTCTGAGCCACAGCATGAAAACAGAAGACCTTCAGGAGGTCCTGGCTGTACTATGCAATGCTGTACACCATACTATAGCTGTGGGCAAGTGGTGGCCCAGAGGCACCCAAATGGTAAGGTGGTGCTTCTTAGCCTTGACTGACAATGGAAAGCTTCTGCAGATGGGCACTGGGGAAGGGAAGTCTGTTGTGGTAGCAATGTTTGCAGCACTGCGTGCACTCAGGGGTGAAGAAGTAGATGTGGTGTCCAGTTCTTCTGTGTTATGCCAAAGAGATGCAGCAGAATGCGCTGACTTCTTCAGCTACTTTGGCCTCACAGTGGACACCAACACCAATAAAACCAAAGATACAGATCGAAAAAAATGCTACCAGAAAGATATAATCTATGGAACTGTTGAGACCTATGCTGCAGATCACCTTCGACAGACATTTGAGATGAAGGACGTGAGGCCTGATCGCAGCTATGACTGCATCATAATCGATGAAGTGGACTTGCTGCTTCTGGACCAAGGAATACAGGTGACCTACCTGTCCAGTCCCATGGTCTCCATGCAGCACCTGAACATTATTCTGACCATGATCTGGGGCCATGTACACCAGTATGGTTTCCTGACTACAGGATACCAGACGTTTGTACATGGACCCCCGGCTTCATTCTTCAAGGCCATATTTGACTCAATGGACACAGAGGGAACTGAAATTAATGATGCGATGGACATTTTGCAGATTGCTGAAGAATGCGACATTGTCCATAAAGGATTTACAGAGGAAATCTACAAAAGTGACAAAGATGCAATCCTTACAAAATTGAAAAATGTGAGTCAAGATGCTCAAGTAAATTTCTTCAAAGAAATTGAGGACTACGTCCCCTATGGGTTTACTGTTTATTCTTTAGATGACAATGGATCGCTTAGTTTTAGAAAGCAAGGCCTGAACGAGCAGGTCATTCAAAACCTAAAATTTCTCATTTTAGATGATGGCTTGTGTTGTCCTCTCTATGATTCAGAAGAAATCCTCATTGAGCCCATTGCAGAATTAATATCTGATCAGCTGCACTACACTCCATCTGAAAACAATAAAAATAAAATCAATATCCCTGGATTCCTGAAAGGTCTGGTGGAGCAAAAATTGGCAACATGGGTTCGGAATGCCTTTCTGGCCATGAGACTGAAAAAGGGACAGGAATATGTTGTGGAAAACGAGCATATCTATCCTGTGGATTTCAAATCCACAGGTATTGTTGAAATGAATAAGAAATGGGGTGAAGGTCTGCAGCAGTTTGTGGAGATTAAACACCAAATCAAAATAAGCACAATGTCAGCAGTGACAAACTATGTTTCCAATGTCTCCTTTTTTGAGAAGTACAATGGGAAAATATATGGAATGACAGGGACACTTGGGAGCAAAGCAGACATGATGTTTCTGAATAACCAATATCCAAATCTCTCTGCCTGTGAAATGCCATCTTTCAACAGGAAAAAGTTATTTGAGGATAGAGGTATTCTCAAGGCCTCTACTGAAGAGTGGAAATCTGAAATTAAACGCGTGCTTTTAGATCAAGTTTCCTCAAATTCCCACAGAAACGGGAGAGCAGCCCTGGTGATCTGTGAGACAATTAATAAAGTCAATGATCTTTATGAAGATCTAAAAAGCAGCATCCCAGGTGAAGTCATTCTCTATGCACGCAGCGACAGTAACAGCTTGGGTGCAATAGGTAGAAAACTGAATCCTGGTGACGTGCTTCTTTCCACAAACCTTGCAGGTCGTGGGACAAATATAAAAGTCACTAAAGAGGTAAATTAAAATGGAGGATTATTTGTGATCCTCTCCTTCCTTTCTGAGAATGAAAGAGTGGAACGCCAGGCCTTTGGGCGAACTGCACGCAAAGGTAACCCTGGATCTGCTCAGATAATCATGTCTACTGATCATCTACAAGAGTGTTACAGAACAGTGTCATCTCTGGAGGAAGCTAAAAACATGAGGGATAGTCTTGCAGTAGAGAGAATACAAGACATGCAGAATGACATTGATGAGATGAAACTGCGAGAGGACCTCTTTTCAGAGTATTGCAAAACCCTTAGGGACATTTATAAGAGCACGGAAGAAGATGAACAGAAGGCTGTTGTCCCCATCATGAATGAGTTCTGGGGGATTTGGCTGCAAACAAAATCTGAAGAAATTGACCAGTTGAAAAGAAAAGAACTGCAGAAGAGCTTGAGAGCTGATTTGGCATTTGCAAAAAAGCAGGCTGAAAGTCAGAGTTCCCCCTCCTCTAATATTTATCACTACGTTAAATTTGGGAATATTGCACTGAATGACAAGAAATGGAATGTCAGCGCCAAGCTCTTTCAAAAAGCCACAGAACAAGATGCAAGTTGGGCAGCCATAGCATTTTACAACCATGCTTACTGCATTATAAAGCAGCAATCAGGAGATTATCTCACAAAAGCCAAAGACGATCTGAAGAAGGCACAGGATTCACTGAAGTACTTTAGTGAGGAATGCTTAGCTGGCCTGAGTTTTATAAAAATGTCCTCACCCAAATCTACAGAGAGTAAGACCAGCAGCCTTGAAAAACAGTTCACCACCAAGTGCAACATGCTCAGTTTCCTTGATAAAAACATCAGTGAAGCCATCAAGAAACTAGATGAAATTAAAGAAAAGGGGAGAGATGCTCTTGCAAAGAAAGCTCCAGTCTTCACCCTGGTGTCAGAGTCTGAAGAAGAGCTCCAAATGGAAACCTTCAATCTCTACGATCGAGGTCTGCAATACGTCTTTTCTGTGGAAGAGGAGCCTCGTTTCCCATGGGAAGCTCTGCTGGTGTTCTTACTCGGAGTTGTACAGATTGTAGCAGGGGCACTGCTCACTGCCTTTACATTTGGTGCACTAGCACAAGTCGGTATGGGGCTCATCGTTAAAGGAATCTCTGACTTTATCACTGGCATAGAGTCTATGATAACAGGAAAATTCAGCTGGCAATCATGGGCAATAGAAAAAGCCATTTCTATTGCTGTCTCTCTCATTGGGTTTGGAATCGGAAAGCTGGTTAAGGGCTTCAAAGCTGCTAAAACATTAGCAAAGGGATTTAGCAAATCGCTAAAGACAATGCCAAAGTTTTTTGCCAGTAAAGCTAAAGAAGGCTTTAGTGTTGCTCTGAAGACCAATATGATAAATGGACTAAAAGTCACTGCTAAAAAAATTGTAGAGGAAACAGTTTCCTATGGAATTGGGAAGGCAGAGAAAGCAATAATTAAAGAAATACTAGAGGACATAGAAATAGCAGTGAAAAACGGAATCCTTAATGAAGTGAAGTCCAATATGGGAAAAGATCCCCTGCATGCATTAACAGACTCAATTATACTCTCACACATTGAGAATAAACTGGAATTTAATGACCTCTTGAAGAACGACAGAATAAAGCCTAAATTACTGCCCGTTTTCACAGAGCTAAGCGCCAGTGCATTAGCGCCATTTTCTGCAGACCTCGGCTGGCAGAACCAGCTTAACTCGTCCATCTTCAAAGTGCTCGACACGATTAACCTGTTTGTGCATGCCCCCTAGTGGCAGAGACGCACGCGTCTTCTACTTTTATGACACGTCATAAATACGTTGCTCGTGATATTCAAGTTACGAAAATATGGATATTACCATATTTATCACCATAACCCGCATATGATCATAATCAGTACTTAATATCCTATCAGCGTGCGAAATATCACGTTTCTATCTGCCACCATTAGCTTGTAATTCATGAACGTAGCATGCTATGCTGCTACACTGTAGCTACTACTACATCTACAATGGACCCGACCACATGTAAGATAGCAGACATTTAAACACATTTGCAAGTTAATTAAAGTTTTTATTTCATCACCAAAAAATCGTTTACTATCACAGCAGCAAGAAACACCTTCCAAGATTCTGAATACATACAAGTAAAACTGTCAACATGCTTACTCACTCCACAGGAAAAAAAACGAGTGATGTTTGCTCGTCACCACATAACTTTCTTTTGCGATAAAAAGCTCTGGTAAAATATTAAATAAACTCGTAACCTTACCTCTGGTTATAAAGATTAAGATGTCCCATGCAAGAATCTGAGGTTATTTTTTGCCTTGGTTGGCCCGTTTTTAACATTTAAGCCTTTTCTCAACATGTGTCCATACTCTAAAATGGCCGTGCGCAAATGATCGCATTTCAAAGAAGCACTGGTCAATCCTTCAAACGAACTTTATTTCGATTGACACTTATTTCGTCCAATAGAGTACATCCTAAGCTTTCTAAAACGGTATGGCATTCCCATACGTGAATTTAACTCGCCGATGGCTATCCACGCGTAACGCAGCCCTTTGTTGAAAACACCCGGAAGCCATTTTAGATCACAATTCGTGTGTTACGCATGGATAGCGATCAGCTAGTTAAATCTACCTTTGGCAATTCCGTACCATTTCAGAAAGCTTAGGATGTATATATATATATATATATATGATGGCGAAAAAATATATGTCCCTGTCGGATGCAGTGGAGGAGATTTTTAGTTCGTTTTTTAGTTTTTAGTTCATCGGAGGGATAGAGTGAAAGTGGATCTGAGGCTGAAAGCATAGACTGTTGTCGAAAATGCTTTTGCACAGGGCGAAGATGTATGTGGCTGTTGACATGTAAGTATTAACTGTATTAACTTAAAAATAACTTTATTTGTGCATCGGTTGAATTTTAGTCACAGTAGTCATGTAAAACATAGCATTTATTATCTAATTTCTTGTGGCTAAATGGTAGCATAAGTCATATCCATGAATTATTCCAGTCAGGATTTAGACCCTACCATAGCACTGAAACGGCACTGGTTAAAGTTATTAACGATTTACTGTTATCAGCCGACCAAAACTCTGTGTCTGTTCTTGTACTTCTAAGTGCAGCTTTTGATACAATAGATCATGAGATTCTACTGAACAGACTTGTTGTTATTGTAAGAAGGGTAGGTACACATTTTCAGTCAAATGACTTATTATTATTGAATTATATCTTTCTACACACCTCTTTGTAAAGAAAATGTTAATGACCAAAATAAAGTAAGCTAACTTAATTTAGGGTAAATCTGAATCGCAGTCCATGTCAAATGTAGCATTTATTTTATTTTTTTGGAAAAGCCTAGCATTTTTATTTTTGATTTCACAACATAGTACACTATGTGGCTCTTATTGTGCACTTTTTTATTTTGCTTTCTTTTAAATAATTCAGGGCAGAAATCTGCTCCTGATCCCCGCAGGACTCTGGTCACGAGGTCAAGGAGGCCCTGCTGTCTCTGCTCACCGCGAGGAGCCCGAGTCTGAGGACGGATGGCACGACATGGCGGATGAGGATGAAGAGCCTCATCAGTTCCCCTTCTGCCCCCAGAGGACCCCAGGAGTGCAGCTAGACCTTCAGCAGGCCTACAGTAGGGATGTTCCTAACGACTAATTTCCCTGACGTTGAAACGGAAGTTTAAATTTAGACTAGTCGACTAATCTAAAAGTAAGAAAACACTCAGAAAACAGTCAAAATTGAGCACAATTTAATCTATAAGGTTAAACATTGTCCGGAAAAATATTGCGTATATTATAAGAGCCATTTGAAACCGTTAATCACTTTCTGATCGACGTGACATTAGATTAGTTTTATTGGGCTATTCAACAACGCGGTAGGCCTACTTACTCTTTCCACCTCGCTGGTTTAACTTGCAGGGCAAACAGGCTAATCCGTTCAGTTTTTTTCCTTAGTTAAAAAAAATATATAATTTAATCCGGCGTTGTTAACATTAGTATCGGATGCTCGTTTTTTTATAAAGCAACATTTGACCAGGAAAACATGAAATTTCAGTGCAAATTTTGTCAATATGTAATTTAAATGTGTACATTAATAAAATAATAAGTTTAACCGACTAGTATTTCTGGTGCCGACTAGCGAGGGTAGCAACGTTTAATCGACTAGTCGACTAAACACGCAGATCCCTAGCCTACAGCCCCCTGGATCTCTTTCGGCTGTTCTTCAGCACACATGTCCTCAAGCTCCTCTGTGACAACACAAATGGCAACGCAGCCCGTAAACATGCTCAGGGACTGCATACACCATGGTCTGATGTGGATGCTGAGGACATGCAAAAATATCTGTCCATCGTCCTGTACCTGGGTCTTGTCAAGACATCTGCTGCCCGTGACCTATGGAGGAAGGACCGGCTTCACAAGCACCCCTTTCCCTGCAGTGTGATGCCGGGCTACAGGTATGAGGCCATTTGTGCATTCCTCCACATGAGCGACACAACAGCAGATGCCATCAATGACCAGCTGAAAGGCCAAGCAGGTTATTATGGCCTGTTTCGCCTGAAGCCTTTGCATGACCAGATCCTGATTGCATGCAGGGCTTACTACCACCCTCATCGGAACCTGGCCATTGATGAACGCATGGTAGCCTCAAAAGCTTGGCATGGGATGAAACAATACTTGAAGGACAAGCCAACAAAGTGGGGCTTCAAGTTATTTGTCCTGGCTGACAGCAAGACGGGCTACACATCAGTGACTTCAGTGTGTACCAGGGGAAAGAAATACATTTCTGGAACCATAAACTGAACTGGAGCTAATAAATGTATCACCCTCTGAATGTGAAGTGATTGTAATGATCCTACTACCTCAAAGAACATAATAAAATGCTTCATATGGACAAAAAAAGCATTGTATTCATTTTCGGAGAGGTTTTTGGACCCCTATATATCAAAACCCAAATTATTTGGAAAAAAATGAAAATTTCCTCATTTAGTTGATACAAACATGTGTTTTATGAGTCAGAATACTTTATCTGTTGAAAAAAGCTGATTATCTCTTGATTTACTGTGATGCACATTTTATCCATTTGGATAGATTTGGACACCCTAAGGGACACCAGGATACACTGCTTACAAATTAGCTTATGGAACCTGAGCAGATTGACATATCCCCCTAAAATTCTGTACACATGTTGACAAGTGGTGTGTGCACCAGGACAGTAAAATATGACCTGTTTTACATCTTTTCCTTTCAGAAGTGTACTGTAAACTAAGAATGACAACCTCGTTTTTGTTTTTTTTGCAAAGAGTTTGTGCATTTACAGCCCATAATCTATATGAAGATTATGAAATTTTATTATTTTAATCTAAGACTCACAAAGGTACAGGGGTCTTCTCCAATTTAAGCCATTAAACAAGTGTGTGTGGTGAGCACAACTGTAGTTATAAAGGCTTAAACAGAACAGTGCAAAACAGGCGAAAATTGGCCCAAATTTGCTTCTGCACTAACAGGTTAAGGCAGATGCAGGAGGAAAAACAAAAGCAATTCTGACTACTATCCAAGTGACCCATATGGGAATACTGACAGCAGATGCAGTCAGTGCAGTGGTCTCCCTCTCAGACAAATTTTTCACAGGTCTGTGTAAAGGGCTGGAAGATTTTAAAAAGAAAAGAGACGCTCCTCAGAAAGTGAAGACAAGTGACCTATCAGAGTCAGAAAAGAACATGCTGAATGACTTCAGGAAAGAAATAATCAACACCATCAGCACTTTACTGGCAAAGGCTTTAGTTCAAGTGTTTCACCAGAAGTTCTCCAGTCACCTTGTTAGTAAAGTTCAAGGCAAGGTAAATGCTGCCATTAAGGACCGTGTGAGCTCAGGTTTAAACACTAAGAGAACAGAAGAAAAACTCAAAGCTGCACAGGAGAGTACATATAAAACACACATGCCAGGAGATGCTCAGGCAGGAGGGTCAGGTCAACAGTCAAAGTCGCATGCTGAAAAGGTCAAGGATACAGAGACGACTGGTAGCAATGTCGATATCAAAGTCCTGTCAGAAACTACTGGCACTAAGGTCGTGATCTTAACAGAGGATAAAGATGGAAAGCTTATCAAAATGCAGGAGATGAACCCCAGCACTGACGATGCCAGTCAAACTGTAACACTAATCTACAGGCCTAAGAGTGACGAACACCCAGATGGACATTATGATGTGCAAATCAATAAGCGAACAGTGAGTGTAGAGAAAGGAGACGTGTATCACGCGATGGCACACGGCATGAATCCAAATTCCAGTAAGGAAGACATTGCATCTGCAGCAGATAACCTGCGCGCTCAGGAGGCTGAGGCCCTGGAGAAAACACCAACCCACTTTGAGTCTTTTATTCAACGAGATGCGTGGATTAAAGAAGTTATGAAAGGGTCCTGGAAGATAGCGGTGGGAGTTGAAAAGAAAAATAAAATTCTGAATGCTCTAAAAAAGAAAAGTGAGGAAGTGACAGAGCAATCTGAAGGAACTACACAAATCATCAATGGAGATAAACAACCATCGAAGCACATTATATCGGCATCTGAACATTTTACCACAGAAAGCAAATTAAGTAAAGCGATGTTTGAGGTAGCAGCAGACTCATCTGATCATGCACAATGTCAACTTCCAGTTGTTTATGCACCATATGAGCGAAATAATAAGTTCCCTACTGCAGAATCTCCAGAGCTGAAGAGGTTATTGGCTGAAACCAACTTAATCCAAATATCCTTTGCTTTGTTAATCTTTTCAAAACCAATGCATAAAATTAAATACAATCCACATCACAGACTCATAAGTAGAATACAATGCACATTGTAGAATAAAATCCAACTTTAGCATTGTATTCAGTTTGATTAGAATTAATTTGCTCCTTGTTAGAGCACATAACACTAAACTATCCACACACTAGAACAGATACCAGACCATAGTACCCATCCACACACTAAAACAGATATCAGACCATGGGCCCCATCCACACACTCGAACAAATATCAGACCATGATACCCATCCACACACTAGAACAGATACCAGACTGTGGGGCCCACCTACACATGTGAACAGATACCAGACCATGGATCCCATCCACACACTAGAACAGATACCAGACTGTGGGGCACACCCACACATGTGAACAGAAACCAGACCATGGGACCCACTCACACACTAGAACAGATACCAGACTTTTGGGCAAATACACACACTAGAGCAGATACCAGACTGTTGGCCCCACCCACACACTACAACAGATACTAGCCTGTGGGGACCACCCACACCCTCTAGAACAGATACCAGTCCATGGTACACATCCACACACTAGAACAGATACAAGACCGTGGGGCCCATCCACAAACTAGAACAGATACCAGACTGTGGGGCACATCCACGCACTAGAACAGATACCAGGTTATGATACCCATCCACACACTAGAATAGATACCAGACTGTGGGCCCCATCCACACACTAGAACATATATCAGACAATGATACCCATCCACACACTAGAACAGATACCAGACTGTGGGCCCCATCCACACACTAGAACAGATACCAGACTGTGGGCCCCATCCACACACGAGAACAGATATCAGACCATGGGATCCACCCACACACTAGGAAAGATACCAGACCGTCGCGCCAATCCACACACTAGAACAGATACCAGACTGTGGGAAACAACCACACACTAGAACAGATACCAGACTGTGGGACCCAGGGCCGGCTCTGACCAATTGGCTGCCCTAGGCAGGATTTTATCTGGCGCCCCCTTGCATCACAGTTTATTCACTACCAATAACATGCACTCACATTTTTGAGGCGACCATTATCTTGCCGCTGTCCAGCTAGCTGTCCAGCTAGCTAGCAAGAAGGTGCAGAGTGACTGAGAGAGCTGATGTGTGTGTGTGAGTGACTAGTGACTAGCTAATGTAACGCTCGGCTCGGCTACAGTCATATTAGCTAGCTAACTTAAGATATCTGGCACTATCCTCTTCAACCCAAGCGCCCCCGGTACCGGGGCAGGATGCGCCTAAAGTCAGAGAGCACTAGACAATTAATTTCATCACATTAACCCTGTGTTCACACAGCGAGCAACTGGTCGTTGAGTCGGTCAATTCTACGAGGCTGGGGGCGGGGCAAGAGCTTCCCGTTATGTCATCCAAGTCAGTTCGTGCAGCTACAATTATTTGATAAAGAGAAACAACGGCAATAGCCTACGTATAACAAAGACATATTTGCGATGCATCCTATTCTTTATAGTTATGTCATGACACTGATAATGATGTGTTCTCGCTATCTAGCGATAGGCTAGCCTATATGTATCTTCGTCGCGAGCTACCGATCTTTATCTACTATCTACGCTAGATACATAGATAGATGTATGTATAAAAGTCAACATGTATTTTTTTGGCTCAATGTGATATTGGTAGAACAGCTACACATATCCTTTAAGGTTATGTTATGACACTGATAATTATACAATGATAATATATAAATAATTTACTGTTGTTACCGCTGCTAACCCTATTTCGCCTAGCTTAGTTTGATAGGCAATATTACGTAGATTACGTTCATGAAATTATATTAAACTTCCAATTAGATTCTTTCTCTCCTTTATTTGAACGTTTTGGAGGGATATTTTTTTACTATAAATTGAGTCTTCAGCTTCATGATTACCACTTTGGAAAATGAACCGGAAAAAAAAAACTGCTAGCTGTCGCCCTAATTTATTTACGCCGGAGGAAGCGCCGGAGGCTCTGGGTGCATAGCACCGTACAACGCCGCCGGCAGCTCGGAGAATTTCACCGGCTGGTGCAGGAACTCCGCCTGGACAGGGACCGCTTCCAGCGTTATTTTCGGCTGGATTGTGAGCTGTTCGACCGGCTGCTGGCAACAGTGGGACCCCTTTTCACGAAATGGTTTCGTATCGGTTGGAGAAATATGAAGCGCGGAACTCTGATTGTCGCTCAAAAGTTAAGTTTCGGGCAGCATTTATCGGCCGATTTTTGGTCGCTCAGTTTCCTAGTCGCTCAGGTCGCTGACCGTCGCTGAACTTCATAGAGAATGAATGGACTTCCGGCAACTGGGCGACCGAAGTTGCTGGATATGTGAACGCAGCGTAATTGCCTGGCTGGAGGGGGGCGGGGTGACATGAACTAAGAAATTATTATTATTTAATAGGCTATGCTATAGAGCTACGCTGGTTGTTGTGGGGTTATTTCATATTTCGAAATAACAGTGTTAACTAGTAGTATTAGTCAAAAATTATAAATAAAAATAAATAAAATTTAAAAAGCGAAACTTTTTTTTTTTCCCCTCCCATTTGTTGCGCCCCCTCTGGGTGGTGGCGCCCTTAGCATTTGCCTATACTGCCTATGCCAAAAACCGGCTCTGGTGGGACCCATCCACACACAAGAACAGATACTAGACTGTGGGACCCATCCACACACAAGAACAGATACCAGACTGTGGGACCCACCCACACACTAGAACAGATGCTGGACTGTGGGATCCACCCACACACTAGAACAGATATCAGACCATGTTACCCATCCACAGACAAGAACAGATACCATACCGTGGGACCCATCCACCCACTATAACAGATACGAGACCATGGAACCCTTCCACATACTTAAACAGATATCAGACCATGGGCCACATCCACACACAAGAACACATACCAGACTATGGTACCCATCCACACACTAGAACAGATATCAGACCATTGGCCCCATCCACACACGAGAACAGATATCAGACCTTGGCCCCCATCCACACACTTGAACAGATATCAGACTGTTGGCCCCAACCACACATTAAAACAGATACCAGACTGTGGGACCCACCTACACACTAGAACATAGATCATGGTACCCATCCACACACAATAACAGATACCATGCCGTGGGACCCATCCACACACTAAAACATATACCAGACTGTGGGACCCATCCACACACTAAAACATATACCAGACCGTGGGACCCACCCAGACACTAAAACAGATACCAGACGGTGGGGCCCACCCACACACTATAACAGATACCAGAGAGCGCCACGGTGGTGCAGCAGTAAAAGTGCAGACTTTCAGTCTGTGCAGTTGCGCCCAGAGGATCTGGGATTCGAACCCCGTTCCTGCCAGATCCGAGTATAGCCGATGGCTTGAGGGAATGGCAATTAGCAACTGCTCCCAGGGTAGGGGAGGGACTCGTGAGAATCGTTGCGCACATAACGGCAGTAGGCGAGTTCTCCTGTGCTTCTTTATGATTTTATTATCATATTGAGCAAAGTATAGCCAGGTACAAGCGACCTTGTTATATTAACTTGCTTTATGTTCATGAGGGACTTGCTTCTAGCGTTATTTTCAGGTTTGGAATTTGTTCCTCTTGTTAGCGTTACTGCGCTACTTATTTTCCTTTGCTGTCCTGAGACATTTTTTCTTTGGTGGTTTCATTTTTATTTCACCTTCTTCCGGTGTTCTTTTCTTTTCTAAGGGGATTTTCTAAGTATTCTAAGTTTTGGCTCCAGTATTGAGCTTGGGAGTTTTAGTTGTGTTCTCACTCATGTATTCGAGTTCACCCTATTTTATTGGGTTTATTTTCATTTAGCTGTTTAGCCAGAAGGAAGTATTCCTGTCTTTCTTTTTTTGTATTTATAGGTAGTACTCCCGTAGTAGTCCTCACTTCTGTGAGTGATTTGTTCTGATCCCCCTACCTCCACGTTTGATTACCTGCTACTAAATCCATCAGCAAGGTCAGAAGCACGTCCTGGGGTTAATGAAACAAGATCAAACATACACTCAAAACATACAGCATTTTCAACCAGCAAATCTTAACTGACACTTCACAGTTGATGTGCTAATTTACATTGCTGTTTCTTTGTTCCTGTTCTGATGCGGGGTGGGGTGCCAGGTCACTAGTGAGTAGCTGCATTGGACAAAAATGTAAAAAAGACACAAATTATCTGGATGCATGTACAAGAAGAAGAAACTTCTGAAAGAGAAAGCTTGTCAAAACTGAAGGATTTGTTGCTCAAATTTGTGGCAACGTCAGGAGCCGTGGCTATCTCTGTCGCTTACAACCCTGTTAGCAGCAGCACTGATACGGCCAGCCTGATGTGTTGCTGACAGCTCAGGATTTGGCTGACACAGTCTGTGTCCAGTGCGGAGCTTGAGCATGATAGCTTATCTTCAACAAGTAGTCGTGAGGTCGCGCTACCTGTATCCTTTCAAGCCCAGGAGCCACACGGATTACACGTTGAGATGTTGTTCGACCCGGGTAGACAGCCATCGATATTGAGCTGAGCATTATGACATATTTTAGTACAGGGGGAACCACAAGTTAAAGGTGTTGATTTTACATGTATAGGAAATATTTGGGAAGTCATTAAAGTCTGACTTTAGCGAATGGGGAGAAACTTTGAGTTTGAGCATAAAGCTGGCAAGAGATGGTGTCAAAGATTGAAATACATCCAGCATATTAAGCAGCCACGAAAAGTCAAGTTACCATTTGGAATTTTTCCACAAATGGAAAGAACTAGACATTAAGTTTGTTTTTCAAAGAACCATAGATGAACAACATGTAAAATACAAGCTGACACGATTCATTGGCAGCAAGTTCTGCAACGACTAATGAGCCTTGTTAGAGTCATGGAAATGCAAAACATGGCATTTCCTGGAAGTGGTGATACGCTGTTTGGCCACGAGATAGCAGGCTTATCCACATTATCTGTGTTTTTGACAGGCAGTTATGTAATCCGGTTTGGGACAGGTAGAAGGTGCTGTAAAGTCCCCACTCTCCAACAGGTCTGGGGACCTACAGTGGAGAATAGTTCATGGGGCCCTGGTGACAAGTAGTTATCGTACAAATGTTGATGCAGGGGTCACTAATGAACATCTATTTTGTAATGTGTGTGAGACTGTTCCACATTTTTCAAAATAAATATTATAATATTGCTGATGTGGAAATATAGCTGGCGCACTGGAAAAAACTGAGGGGTACTGGGGTCATTGATCCTGTTGAGATGGAAGGGCTTCTGTGCACCACAAGGTTGAGTATGCTTATTTTTTTATTAGGAATGATGGGGTTTAAGAATGTTTGTGGCTTGGGAAGAGCTGTTTGCATTGTTAAGTAGGACGGTCTGAGAATCTTGATTTGAAATATTATTTTGGACTTCTGTCTGTAAGGGTTTAGGTTTGTAACGATGAACCAAATGATACAGAACACTCAAGAACTTGAGGACCACTAAAGGAGTCTCAGTAGCACAATAATAAACAAACCACTCGAAAAAGAGAAAACAAAGAATCACCTTCGGAACGTAGACAATTACGCCCGAGGAGAAAAATACATTTAATTAAAATAAACCCCTCACTCTCAATATAGCAGAGAGTAGAAGAGAGTAAGAAACACAAATAACGAAAGGGACTAATCCCTAAAGAGCTTCAAGGGCAGTTACAGCCAATCTAGTCGAGAAAATATAGAGCAGCTATATTCTAACCAACCCTGACTATGTGACGGCACAAAATGACAAAGAAGTGCCAGGAAGCAGAAGTGAGGGGCTTAAATACCTGGCAGGTAATAGGACATGCGAAACGAATGATAAGAGGGGAAAAGTAAAACCCCGAACCAGAACGTGGAAAAAATCTGATAGATTGCTAACCGAAGAGTGAGGACAAGAACTGTAGCAAAACAGGAAAAAATAGTCACGGACCATGACACTGTCAAGTGTTTTCAATATTCTGTTATCATTCAGTTATGTATTTTCTGCAAAGTCCTTGGCTTTTACCTGTGGTGGTGGCGTATGTGTGTGTGTGTGCATGTTTGTATGTGAGTGTATGTGTGTTAGGGTGAAAGGGTGATGGGACCTGGTCTTTCTTTGCCCTGGTTTCTAAGTTATTGTAACTATAGACCCATTTCTTGTTTGTAAACAAAAGAGGACGCATGCGCAACCCTGGGGCAAAAAATTTATCCCCTTGGCAGGCTACCACAATGCGGTGGACTTGGTCATTGACGATTTAACAGACCAAAAATCTAATTTTGTTTCTGGTCTTTTATTTCACTTTCATCTTGGCACAGCTATCCACATTATAGCTTAGCATTAGTCTTTTTACAACTTTTCTGTAACGTTACGCTAGCATATTTAGCTATAGACTATTTACCTTATAAAAGAGTGCAAGCTAACCGTCATAAACTGTCAATGTTTTATCAGCGGCAAGTTGATAATGTTAACTTAATTTTTAACATTAGTCCAACTCAATAGGTTAGACAGTTGGATAAAGCACATTAACCAATTTTAAAAATGAGTCTAGTCTGTTTGAAATTGATATAGCCTAGTGCAGTGGTGTCAAACTCATTTTCACCCCGGGCCACATCAGCATTATGGTTGCCCTCAAAGGGCCGGTTGTAACTGTAAGACTATAAATATAACCTTTTTTTTTTTTTTTTACAAACTTCATTTAACGTTTTATTTAACGTATGTACCGCGGGTGTGCGTCCGCGTCCGCGTTTGTCTGTTATATCGTAAAAGTAAATCCCCGTTAACCAGCCACGTAGATACACGCGTCAGATACTTAAGTTCTCGCGGGCCGCATAAAATGACGTGGCGGGCCGGATTCCGCGTCAGATAATTAAGTTCTCGCGGGCCACAAAAAATGACGTGGCGGGCCGGATTTGGCCCGCGGGCCGGGAGTTTGACACCTATGGCCTAGTGTAACTACTGGTAACGCCATTAATACTGTTACTTAACACACACAAAGGTGGAGCAGCTGACAACAATTGTTTCAGTAAATTGTCTGTGTGATGATGTGTTGATAACTTAATGTTTATCTAAAGTCTATCAACCTACTTTTACCCAGAACAGAAAAGGCACCGGTACCACCAGCTAACCAGTTAGCTAACTAGCGTACCGAACCCAGGCAAAAAACAGAAACTTTTGTGATGAACATACGATACTGATATTATTCTGGCACATAACGTTACTCTTGAACATATTATATTTATTAGATTCAAAAACAATAAGATAACTTTTAAGCCAATTAACATGTAAATTAGACCTGACCGGTAGTTTTCTTTTACTTTTAGAGGAGACAGTAGCTAGCTACTGCGAAAAAAGGGGAGCCGTTTAGCAGTGCTTTTTGGTGTTTTAATAATCAGTTATTAGTTTATTGAATCAAGAAAGATACCTTTTGAATAACATTTCCAAATATGTTGGCAAGATGGCTGGCTAACTGGATTGTTTACATAGCAGTCCATTTGTCCATCTCATTGGATTTATTTCTTCATCTAACCCGCCCTCGAGTGGACATATAAAAAATATCACTTCTTGATGTTAGTGCTTTCTAGTTGGAGAGTTGATTACAATTAACTAAAGTTTAAAAAAAGAACAACACACATTTTGCTAATATTGTAAATGTGCTAATATTATAGACATAGCAAATACTGGTTTTATTTTTTTACCATTTGGCAAATCAACTTTACGTTTTGTTTTTCTCATGTGGAAACTTAATTCTTAAGATTTTACTAAATTAACATTGGCAATCTAGCAGTTAGAAAATGTTAGCAAACTAATGTTCATGTGAGATAGGCTACAACCAAGACAGTAAGGGCTGAAACAGACCTCACACAAATACAGGAACGTGGACGCATCGAGCTACGCAAAACGTTTTTCTTTTGCCATTACAATTGTGAAAGACATTTCAGCTAGGGACGCTATACCAGGCAGCAACAGTAACCAACTTTCTTGTTCGATCTGTGCTTTCCTCTGGTTTGTCTTTCACAAACGTCTTGGCAAACGTCCACATTCGCGTATTTGCGTGAGGTATGTTTCGGCCCTAACATTACAGTGGCCCCCGGTTCACAAATCACAGGGTATTTCAAAAAAAGTGACTAAGACCCACCTCAGCTCATCTAAACCGGCACACTAACGTTACGGTTAATCCACCCAATTAGATAGCATGCTAAAGTTATAAATGCCCAGCGCCTGTTGCCAAACCAGCCAAACCCAAGATATCTACAGGTAGCTAACTATCAATAACAGCAGCTCGATGATAAATATCGACCTGTGTCTTGACGACATGAACATATAACCATGCAGCAAGACCTTTCACTTTTTATATCTCATAGCTAACTCGCTAAAATGGTAGGCAACCATTTCTACATTGTTAGCACATTCATTAGCAAGCCAGCATTATGCTAGGTTCGCTGTCACTTGCATAACTTAGCATTAAATTCTCATGTTATTTGATATTGGGACAAAATAGTCTCACAGTATGTTTTTGTCATGGTTAGCCACCTACTCCATTTGCTTCAAAACTGCAGCTTTACAATCGAAGCTGTCTTCGTTCAGATGAGTGCCAAACTTATATAATGAGATGGGAGCCAGCATAATATACTTCCTGGACACTTACTAAATTGAATAAATATTACATTACATTTACATTACATTACAGTTATTTGGCAGGCGCTTTTATCCAAAGCGACATACAATAAGTGCATATTGAAGGTCATTGAAACAACTACAAAGCAAATCCGACAAAGCACAACTTTCTCACAATGTAGAAGCTATCCCTAGTAATGACATAGAAGACAGTCGGCTATACATTCTTAACTATTAAAATAGCAAAAAACACAAGTAGAAAAATAAAAGAAACAGGAAGTACGTACTATATAGGTAGTTAGTCAAGGTGGAGTCTGAAAAGGTGTGTTTTCAGACCACGATGGAAAACAGACAGTGTTTCAGCTGAGCGCAGCAGAGTGGGGAGTTCGTTCCACCACTGGGGAGCTAGGGTGGAGAAGCTCCGCAGTCGGGACGAGCGAGAGCCGTTGACATGGAGAGAGAGAAAGTGCAAGTCCCCGTGCAGGAGCAGAGCGAAGTGGTCGAGCCGGAGCGTAGTGCTGGATCAAGTCCTGTAGGTAGGAGGGGCCTGACCTTTTGGCTGCACTGTAGGCCAGGGTCAGAACTTTAAACCTGATCCTGGCCACGACTGGCAGCCAGTGGAGAGACCTCAGCAGGGGGGTGACATGCGAGAACTTCGTGAGGTTGAACACAAACCGAGCAGCTACGTTCTGCACCAGTTGTAGGGGCAGAATGGCGCAGGTTGGTAGTCTTGCGAGAAAGGGAGTTGCAGTAGTCGAGATGTGAGGTGACCATGGTCTGAACAAGGAGCTGAGTGGAGTAGGTGGTCAGGTATGGCCGAATCCTCCTGATGTTGTACAGGAGGAACCTGCAGGACCGTGCTGTTGCCCTGAAGGACCATGCTCTTTGAAGTCCAACTGGTCGTCCAGGACCACCCCCAGGTTCCTTGCAGAGCAGGAGGCGGTCACCATGGTTCCGTCAACGGTGATGGACAGGTCTAGAAGCGGGGAGGTCTTGTGTGGCACGAAGAGCAGCTCAGTCTTGTCAAGGTTGAGCTTCAGGTGATGGCTAGACATCCACTCAGAGATGTCAGCCAGGCAAGCAGATATCCTCTCCTTAACCTGTGGAGTAGAGGGAGGGAAAGAGAGGAAGAGTTGAGTGTCATCAGCATAACAATGGTATGAGAAGCCATGTGAATTAATAACCGAACCAAGAGACTTAGTATAAATGGAGAACTGCAGAGGACCCAGTACAGATTCCTGCGGGTCTTCTATAAAAGGTGGATGAGGTACAGAGACAGAGTCATTCCAGGAGACTTGGTAGGATATATCTGTGTGATAGGATGTAAACCAAGAGAGCAGTTCCAGAGATGCCCTGATGGAGATCAGGAGTTTGTGGTTGACCGTGTCGAACGCTGCAGACGGGTCAAGGAGAATCAGGACAGAGGAGAGGGAGGAGGCTCTAGCAGTGGCGAGTGCCTCGGTCACAGCCAGGAGCGCAGTTTCAGTAGAGTTTGAAAACAGCAGGAGCATAGCCACAGGTTAAGGAGGTGTTAATAATAGAGGACAGATATGGAAGGACCTCACCGGATATAAAGGTATTACACGTGTTCACCAAACTGCTTCCTTAGCTCTGTGTTGATGTAGCCCAAACGTTTTTAAAAATTAATAAAATGAATCAACAAAAGTAATAATATTGATTTCCAGAGGCTTACCTTATTTTTGTATTAAAAATATCTTCATGTTCTTCTCGTATTATTCATAAAAGTTTATGTCAATTTTTTTTATCTTTCCGCGAATATTTTTGAAAAATGTAAGAAATTTTAGGAGTTCATCTTCTCATTGATGCTGCTAAGCTCTTTCTCTCTCTCCCCTCTCCCTATCTCTCTCTTTCTCTCTCTGTGTGCTTCTGTCTCTCTCTACCCTCTCCCTATCCCTCTCTTTCTCTCTCTTTACTACAGATTAAGTCTCTCTCTCCCCTCTCCCTATCCCTCTCTTTCCCTCTCTGTGCTACTGATTCTGTCTCTCTCTTTCCCCTCTCCCTATCTCTCTCTGTGTGCTTCTGTCTCTCTCTACCCTCTCCCTATCCCTCTCTTTCCCTCTCTGTGCTACTGATTCTGTCTCTCTCTTTCCCCTCTCCCTATCGCTCTCTCTCTCTCTCTCTGTGCTTCTGTCTCTCTCTCCCGAATCTCTCTCTTGGTGGAGATTAAGTGTTTTTGTCCCTGAAACAGAATGGCGCTCAGCTCAAATGCAGGCTCCTGTCATCACATTTGGGCGACTCCTACTGAGGTGTAAGGTGCAATTTTACTGTTCTAACCACCACATTGCATCCCTTTACTCTATATGTTTTACCTTCACTGTGGCACAGCGTTGGGACCATAAAAAGCACAGATCGCAAATAGTCATGGGAAAGACCATACAACTGGACATCGGAGGTTGTAAACGGCACACTTCAGGACATGGGATACAATCATGCAACCTTTTTGATTCCTAACGACACCCCTGGACGAGACCAGCAGGAACAAGATTTATTATGGGGAAAACAGATGGTTGGGACGAGGTCTGTTCACATGTCATAAAAAGCCCACACAGGCACCTCAGGTACAGACGGGGGTCATCAAAGGTCAAAGTATCTATCTACATAAGTGTCTGGATCACAGAGTGACCATCTCCTTGGACCTCCACAGAAAGGTATACAGACAAATGATAGGTCAAATCATCCACCATAGTACAAAGCAATACTACTATCAGTAGATTATTATTTAGTCTACGAACTCCCCC
Source organism: Ilyophis sp. 1 JC-2022 (assembly GCA_022702515.1). NCBI lineage: Eukaryota > Metazoa > Chordata > Actinopteri > Anguilliformes > Synaphobranchidae > Ilyophis > Ilyophis sp. 1 JC-2022. The sequence goes on along the minus strand of CM040400.1, from coordinate 84,590,360 downwards.
TACTGGTTAGTTTAGGTACAGTTTTTCCCCGTGTCTTAGCACGTGTGCTGTATTGTATGTTCTTTTGTGATCCAGTAAATGAACCAGCATCCATGTTACATTGGTCTCCATCTCAGTGATTCAATATTGGTTAAACTAAACTATAAAGATATTACAAAAATAATCTAATAATCTGTCTTGCTTAATTTACGCCATTTAAGCCAAGTGTCTGTGATTCTCACACCTGGAGTTATAAAGCGTTAAATAGAACGGTACAACATTTGGTATCTGGGATTTCTTGGCCCTATAAAATGCAATCAGTAATAAAATGGTTTAGGACGGTACATCCTTAGGTTTTATAGAAGGCAGCAAGGCTACTTGTGCTCTGGTACGTTTTTTTTTTTTTTTTTTAAATTAAAGAAATAATATTGTTTTCAGGGTTTTCCCAAACATATCATACTCCATTTCCCATCTAAATCAAAACAAAATAAGAATCATGGTTTAAAAATGTATGTTCACATTTTGCATAGACAGACCTCTTTGCAAACGATAAAAATAAAATGGCTATGGCCACGCCCTGAAAATCTAAGATTTTGTCAACCCCATATTTCATCTGACGGACTCGGCATCTATGCTGAAGCAGGTGACTTCACTCTCAATTATATTTAGTAATGGAATCATGTTACTGAAATTAGCTATTTATTTTCAATGAACCTATTATGCAAATACTATTAAAACATTAATAAATGTTTTTTTTTATAACTGAAACATCTGCTTTACTTAACAAAACTAGGTTTTTGTACTGGGAGTCCTGTGTGAATGTGAAGACGTGAGGGTATTAACTGGTAAAGGAGATTATTGAATTATAATGATTGAATGATACATCTCGAGATGCACTAGGACACATCATGAGTGTTGTAACCTGGCGTCATTCGGTGTTTCAGGTCTTTCAACATCAGACACCCTCGCCCAGGTGACCCAGCCAGGGTTGATCAGGCCCCAGCTTGTGTCCTAGTGGCAGTGGCTCTCCCAAGGATCGGCCCTCTTTATCCAGAGCCATATTGAGGCTTTTCCCACAATCTCAGTGTTATTGTGTATGGCTCTTCTCCTGCTCACCCCTGTGAGGCCCAGTGTGTGGTAGGCTCTCCTGCTCACCTCTGTGAGGCCCAGTGTGTGGTAGGATCTCCTGCTCACCCCTGTGAGGCCCAGTGTGTGGTAGGCTCTCCTGCTCACCCCTGTGAGGCCCAGTGTGTGGTAGGCTGTCCTGCTCACCCCTGTGAGGCCCAGTGTGTGGTAGGCTTTCCTTCTGCTCACCCCTGTGAGGCCCAGTGTGTGGTAGGCTCTCCTGCTCACCCCTGTGAGGCCCAGTGTGTGGTAGGATCTGCAGAGAAACTCTAGAGAGAATAGAGAGTTGTCATGTTAAACATTGAGCAGTACAAAAAGATGTATACACAATCGATTCGAATTTTACAATCGACTGCATTTTTTTTCACATTCAACGGATAGTCAAGGTTTGAATATCTTTCTGAGAGCCATATTGATGCTCATTCATTCACTCAGTAATTCAGTCAGTCATATGTACTTTTGACTGCCCTTTATTTTTGGATTGTTTAAATTAATATAAACCCAAGTTGTGATGAATGTACAGGTCTATCTCTTCAACAAGCTTCAGTTAAAGCGGTGTTGTGACCGTTTGATTCCCTTAAAAACGCTATGTAAATAAAATTGGAAAACAGACAATGGCAGTGGGTAATTAAGCTTGCAAATCATCTAGATTGAATTTAGCATTCAGGGCTGTTACGTGTCTGTGTTATTGTTTTGTGGACTTCCCTGCCTTCGCCTGCCACCACCTTCATTCGCTGTGCCGCCTGTCAATCAAGTCCCGCTGTCATCATCCAATCATCCAATCAGAACCCGCCACCTCTGCCATATAAACTGGACTATTTGCCATTGGCGAGAGTGTGGTTTTTGGGGTCAAGTGTGTGTGTTGGTGTGTTGTAAATCCCAAGTTTGTCTACCATAGTTTTGTTTGAATGTGTTTCTGTTTATGTACACTTGCAGGTCTTTGGACAGGTAAGACTGGGGGCTCCAATACATATGCCCGTAGAGTGTTTATGTATAGAACCACTAGTCCTTAGGGGTGATTGCCAACCACTGTATTTTTCTGGTCTGCTAGTTAGAGTAGTTAGGCTTTTGTTTTGTGTACTTGATACACTAGATTAGTAACTACTCTCTGTGTTAGCTAGTTTCGTTTTGGGTATTCTTTTGGCAACATCCAGCGTCCCTTGAGCCTGGTTGTGTGAGTCTGGTTTGTGTGTTATGTATTTAGTGTTGCACTGTTTCTTTATAATTATTATTCACAGTAAAAACTTGTGCACTGAGTTTGCTATCTGGTCTGTTTTTCTAATATTGTTATTACTTGTTCATCATATTTTACATCACCCGCTAAATAACATCTAGTTACCTACCCCATGCACCCCTAGGCCCGTGGGGATCGTAACAAGGGCAAAAAAAAAAACGTTTTGCATCCTAGACACTCCCCAGATTAGAGAATCTCAAATTGGCTTGTGTTCATCCTGCTCTGTTCAGGCCCCACCCTTACCTTCTGTTTTGATTATAATGCAATGTATCATCACTTTTCAAACAAAGCAGTCTTTTCCCCATGAGCATGGTTATGTAGAACATGAAACAGTTAATAGAGATCTGAACACATCAGAAACACTCCTGGGGTAAAGATAATGAAAACCAATGGAACTTTGATACAAATAGTGTCAATTGTTTTAGAGAAACATGTCTTAGGCCTCGTACACTAGCACTAAAACTCTAGTATGTACGAGGCTTTAGTGTTAAGAACTTATGAGATGAAAGAGAGAGAGAGACACCTAAAGCGTTATATAAATGCTATAGGTTATAGGCTATGTATATGGCCTATAAACACACACACTAGTAATGTCAAAGATAATACAATTTGAGAATCATTTAATTTTATAGGCTACAGCGTTTACAAATAACGATAGTTATTAACTAGATGACGAACAATAACAATATTAACCGACTACTTTAGAGGCAGATCTGTTTGCTGCGTCAAATACCAGTAATGTCTAAGATAATACCAATCGAAAATCATTTAATTTATATAGCCTGCAGTGTTTACAAACAAATATAATTATTTTTTCTTAACTAGATGAAGAAAAATAACGATATAAACCAATGATTTTAGAGGAAAATCTGTTTGCTGCGTCATAATGAGGTGTTAGAACGTTAGGCTACGTTATAAGAACACACACAAGAAAACAAAATCTCACGCTGGATGGCTCATGCATGGAATCCGGAACTTGTCTGTGTATGTATAGGCTATATACAGTGAGCACCATAATTAATTGGACAGTGACACATTTTTTGGTTCTGTACTCTAGCACTTTGAAAGGATACAATGACAATGAGGTTGAAGTGCAGACTCTCAGCTTTAATTTGAGGGTATTTTCATCCATATTGGATTAACCTTTTATAAATTATAGAACCTTTTGTACATAGTCCCCCCCCTCCCCATTTTCAGGCATCAAAAAATATTGGACAGTTTCAGATAATGTAGAATAATGTCATCATTTTCTACAATGAGGCTACAATGAGAGTGGCTGGGTTAGGACTGGCAGCAGAGTGATGGTTTGAGGCTACAATGAGAGTGGCTGGGTTAGGACTGGCAGCAGAGTGATGGTTTGAGGCTACAATGAGAGTGGCTGGGTTAGCACTAGGAGCAGAGTGATGGTTTGAGGCTACAATGAGAGTGGCTGGGTTAGGACTGGCAGCAGAGTGATGGTTTGAGGCTACAATGAGAGTGGCTGGGTTAGGACTGGCAGCAGAGTGATGGTTTGAGGCTACAATGAAAGTGGCTGGGTTAGCACTGGGAGCAGAGTGATGGTTTGAGGCTACAATGAGAGTGGCTGGGTTAGGACTGGCAGCAGAGTGATGGTTTGAGGCTACAATGAGAGTGGCTGGGTTAGCACTGGCAGCAGAGTGATGGTTTGAGGCTACAATGAGAGTGGCTGGGTTAGGACTGGCAGCAGAGTGATGGTTTGAGGCTACAATGAGAGTGGCTGGGTTAGGACTGGGAGCAGAGTGATGGTTTGAGGCTACAATGAGAGTGGCTGGGTTAGGACTGGCAGCAGAGTGATGGTTTGAGGCTACAATGAGAGTGGCTGGGTTAGCACTGGCAGCAGAGTGATGGTTTGAGGCTACAATGAGAGTGGCTGGGTTAGCACTGGCAGCAGAGTGATGGTTTGAGGCTACAATGAGAGTGGCTGGGTTAGGACTGGCAGCAGAGTGATGGTTTGAGGCTACAATGAGAGTGGCTGGGTTAGGACTGGCAGCAGAGTGATGGTTTGAGGCTACAATGAGAGTGGCTGGGTTAGGACTGGCAGCAGAGTGATGGTTTGAGGCTACAATGAGAGTGGCTGGGTTAGGACTGGCAGCAGAGTGATGGTTTGAGGCTACAATGAGAGTGGCTGGGTTAGCACTGGCAGCAGAGTGATGGTTTGAGGCTACAATGAGAGTGGCTGGGTTAGGACTGGCAGCAGAGTGATGGTTTGAGGCTACAATGAGAGTGGCTGGGTTAGCACTGGCAGCAGAGTGATGGTTTGAGGCTACAATGAGAGTGGCTGGGTTAGGACTGGCAGCAGAGTGATGGTTTGAGGCTACAATGAGAGTGGCTGGGTTAGCACTGGCAGCAGAGTGATGGTTTGAGGCTACAATGAGAGTGGCTGGGTTAGGACTGGCAGCAGAGTGATGGTTTGAGGCTACAATGAGAGTGGCTGGGTTAGCACTGGCAGCAGAGTGATGGTTTGAGGCTACAATGAGAGTGGCTGGGTTAGGACTGGCAGCAGAGTGATGGTTTGAGGCTACAATGAGAGTGGCTGGGTTAGGACTGGCAGCAGAGTGATGGTTTGAGGCTACAATGAGAGTGGCTGGGTTAGCACTGGGAGCAGAGTGATGGTTTGAGGCTACAATGAAAGTGGCTGGGTTAGGACTGGCAGCAGAGTGATGGTTTGAGGCTACAATGAGAGTGGCTGGGTTAGCACTGGCTGCAGAGTGATGGTTTGAGGCTGCAATGAGAGTGGCTGGGTTAGCACTGACAGCAGAGTGATGGTTTGAGGCTACAATGAGAGTGGCTGGGTTAGCACTGGCAGCAGAGTGATGGTTTGAGGCTACAATGAGAGTCCAAGCTAGAGCTGATTTTAAGATACTTCTTTTAACATACAAAACACTGAGTATCCACCCTCTGAAATAGCCCCCCCTCTCTGATCAGAGATGCTGATTCAGTTGAATCTTTTAAAAACCGACTCAAGATATATTTATTCTCATTATCTTATAACCCTGCTATATGATGGTGACTTATTATCTTATCTGTCTGTTTCCATGTTTACATATACAGTATATTCCTTTTATTTGATTATTGTTGATGCTTTTTTATCTCTTTTACTGATTTTATTGTTTATTTTATTGTATTTTATTTTGTACTTAGTTTTACCTAAATTGATTGTCGATTTTACTTGTTTTTAAAATGACTTGTTTTTAAATCCTTGTGAAAACAGCAGGAGCATAGCCACAGGTTACGGAGGTGTTAATAATAGAGAACAGATATGGAAGGACCTCACCGGATATAAAGGTATTACACGTGTACACCAAACTGCTTCCTTCAGGGAATAAGAGAATGGGTCCCACAGTCTGGTATCTGTTTTAGTGTGTGGGTGGGTCCCACAGTCTGGTATATATTCTAGTGTGTGGATGGGCCCCACAGTCTGGTATCTGTTTTAGTGTCTGGGTGGGTCCCACAGTCTGGTATATATTCTAGTGTGTGGGTGGGCCCCACAGTCCGGTATCTGTTTTAGTGTGTAGGTGGGTCCCACAGTCTGGTATCTGTTTTAGTGTGTAGGTGGGTCCCACAGTCTGGTATCTGTTTGAGTGTGTGGGTGGGCCCCACAGTCTGGTATATGTTTTAGTGTGTGGATGGGCCCCACAGTCTGGTATCTGTTTTAGTGTCTGGGTGGGTCCCACAGTCTGGTATATATTCTAGTGTGTGGGTGGCCCCCACAGTCCGGTATCTGTTTTAGTGTGTAGGTGGGTCCCACAGTCTGGTATATGTTTTATTGTGTGGATGGGTCCCACGGCATGGTATCTGTTATTGTGTGTGGATGGGTACCATGATCTATGCTCTAGTGTGTGGGTGGGCCCCACCGTCTGGTATCTGTTTTAGTGTGTGGATGGGCCCCACAGTCTGGTATATATTCTAGTGTGTGGGTGGGCCCCACAGTCCGGTATCTGTTTTAGTGTGTAGGTGGGTCCCACAGTCTGGTATCTGTTTGAGTGTGTGGGTGGGGCCAACAGTCTGGTATCTGTTCTATTGTGTGGATGGGGCCCACGGTATGGTATCTGTTCTAGTGTGTGGCTGGGACCCATAGTCTGATATCTCTTCTAGTGTGTGGATGGGGCCCATGGTATCATATCTGTTCTCGTGTGTGGGTGGGTCCCATAGTCCGGCATCTGTTTTAGTGTGTGGGTGGGGCCAACAGTCTGGTATCTGTTCTAGTGTGTGGATGGGGCCCATGGTCTGGTATCTGTTCTAGTTTGTGGATGGGTCCCACAGTCTGATATCTGTTCTAGTGTGTGGGTGGGTCCCATACTCTGGCATCTGTTCTAATGTGTGGATGGGTCCCATGGTCTGGTTTCTGTTCACATGTGTGGGTGTGCCCCACAGTCTGGTATCTGTTCTAGTGTGTGGATGGGTTCCATGGTCTGGTATCTGTTCACATGTGTAGGTGGGCCCCACAGTCTGGTATCTGTTCTAGTGTGTGGATGGGTATCATGGTCTGATATTTGTTCTAGTGTGTGGATGGGGCCCATGGTCTGGTATCTGTTCTAGTTTGTGAATGGGGCCCATGGTCTGATATCTGTTTTAGTGTGTGGATGGGTACTATGGTCTGGTATCTGTTCTAGTGTGTGGATGCGGCCCATGGTCTGGTATCTGTTCTAGTTTGTGGATGGGGCCCATGGTCTGATAACTGTTTTAGTGTGTGGATGGGTACTTTGGTCTGGTATCTGTTCTAGTGTGTGGATGGGGCCCATGGTCTGGTATCTGTTCTAGTGTGTGGATGGGGCCCATGGTCTGGTATCTGTTCTAGTTTGTGGATGGGGCCCATGGTCTGATATCTGTTTTAGTGTGTGGATGGGTACTATGGTCTGGTATCTGTTCTAGTGTGTGGATGGGGCCCATGGTCTGGTATCTGTTCTAGTGTGTGGATGCGGCCCATGGTCTGGTATCTGTTCTAGTTTGTGGATGGGGCCCATGGTCTGATATCTGTTTTAGTGTGTGGATGGGTACTATGGTCTGGTATCTGTTTTAGTGTGTGGATGGGTACTATGGTCTGGTATCTGTTCTAGTGTGTGGATAGTTTAGTGTTATGTGCTCTAACAAGGAGCAAATAAATTCTAATCAAACTGAATACAATGCTAAAGTTGGATTTTATTCTACAATGTGCATTGTATTCTACTTATGAGTCTGTGATGTGGATTCTATTTAATTGTATGCATTGGTTTGGAAAAGATTAACAAAACAAAGGATATTTGGATTAAGTTTATTATGCTAATGAAAACAGGAATTCAAAGAAAGAAAAATACATCCCTTTCACCAGTATTGAATTATACAATTAGATACTATGCATGCTTTTATATGATTCTTCTCTGGGAGAGGCTATCTTGCAAGTTACAAGCAACTACATCAAACACATTTTACTATAACCCATAGACTTGTAATACACCCAGAAATAAGACACCACTGTAATTTTATCAGAATGAAAAACAAAAGTGTATCCTACCAATTTATAACCCATGTATGTTAAATCAAAGGACAGTACAGAAAAAGCCTTTCAGACTGTGCACTGCTTTTTCTCCTCTGATCCATGATCATTTTAAAGCTCATTTTTTGTATTTTATTAGCTGCAGATTGAGCATTGCTGAACTGTGCTGGTAAAACACCCATGATAAGTGTAGGCAAACTGAAGTGGATGTTGCAGTGATTTAATTAACTTCGCCTTGATTCAATTAGTTTTAGGGTTTGTGCCAGATTCTACATGGATAACAGTGTAAACAGTGTGCATGCACACAAGCAATCAGAGATTGCTTTAACATTGCTTTAACATCCTCTGCTCATGTGTGGCCACACCCACTGTAGATACAACACAAGTAAGTGAACATATACCACATATCAAACGGTCACCTGCTCCTTCTGCTTACAGAAATGCATACATGTGCAAGTTATCTGATTGCAATTATTCTTTTTTTAATGATCCATATATTATTTCTGTGAGATTTTAGATGTGATTTTACCTTTTTATATGGAACTGGTGATTTGTTTCCTGTAGGCATCATTTGGATCTAGGAATCCTTTCGCATCGATCCAGTTTTCAAGTATTCGTTTAGTCTCCGGTTTCATGAGATCTGTTTTGCTTTTCAGGAGTTTGAACCATGTGTTCACCATTTCTTTAGCTTGCTCTGGAAAACTGTGTTCAAAAGTATCCAATCTGGTCAGACTCATGTCTTCATTCTGAAAATGTTTATTTTCCAGCATAAATGTTGGCATTGCACCTATGATGGTCAGTTTGAAGGTGCCCTCAACGTCATCCCTGCTGATGGTTTCAGCCAATAACCTCTTGAGCTCTGGAGATTCTGCGGTAGGGAACTTATTATTTCGCTCATATGGTGCATAAACAACTGGAAGTTGACATTGTGCATGATCAGATGAGTCTGCTGCTACCTCAAACATCGCTTTACTTAATTTGCTTTCTGTGGTAAAATTTTCAGATGCCAATATAATGTGCTTCGATGGTTGTTTATCTCCATTGATGATTTGTGTAGTTCCTTCAGATTGCTCTGTCACTTCCTCTCTTTTCTTTTTTATAGCATTCAGAATTTTATTTTTCTTTTCAACTCCCACCGATATCTTCCAGGACCCTTTCATAACTTCTTTAATCCACGCATCTCGTTGAATAAAAGACTCAAAGTGGGTTGGTTTTTTCTCCAGGGCCTCGGCCTCCTTAGCTCGCAGGTTAATTGCTGCAGATGCAATGTCTTCCTGACTGGAAATTGGATTCATGCCGTGTGCCATGGCGCTATATACGTCTCCTTTCTCTACTCTCACTGTTCGCTTATTGATTTGCACATCATAATGTCCATCTGGGTGTTCGTCACTCTTAGGCCTGTAGATTAGTGTCACAGTTTGACTGGCATCGTCAGTGCTGGGGTTCATCTCCTGCATTTTGATAAGCTTTCCATCTTTATCCTCTGTTAAGATCACAACCTTAGTGCGAGTAGTTTCTGACAGGACTTTGATATCGACATTGCTACCAGTCGTCTCTGTATCCTTGACCTTTTCAGCATGCGACATTGACTGTTGACCTGACCCTCCTGCCTGAGCATCTCCTGGCATGTGTGTTTTATATGTACTCTCCTGTGCGGCTTTGAGATTTTCCGCCGATTCCTTAGTATTTAAACCTGAGCTCACACGGTCCTTAATGGCAGCATTTACCTTGCCTTGAACTTTACTAACAAGGTGACTGGAGAACTTCTGGTGAAACACTTGAACTAAAGCCTTTGCCAGTAAAGTGCTGATGGTGTTGATTATGTCCTTCCTGAAGTCATTCAGCATGTTCTTTTCTAACTCTGATAGGTCATGTGCCTTCACAATTCTATTGGTTCTTTTCCTGTTTAAATCTTTCAGCCCTTCACGTAGTCCAACGAAAAAATCTTTTGAGAGGGTGCGCACTGAACTGATTGCATTTGCTGCCAGATTAGAAAAATGTAACCCTTGGATAGCAATCAGAATTGCCTTAATTGCTCCTGTAGCGTCTTTCATCACAGTGTCAAGCACATTGATGATGGACGCGTTAAGCTGGTTCTGCCAGCCGAGGTCTACAGAAAATGGCGCTAATGCATTGGTGCTAAGCTTTGTGAAAATAGCCAGTAATTTAGGCTTTATTAAGTCGGTCCTCAAGAGGGCCTTTAAATCCTTTTTATCCTCAATGTGTGAGAGTATAATTGAGTCTGTTAATGCATGCAGGCGATTCTTTCCCATATTGGAAGTCACTTCATTAAGGATTTCGTTTTTCACTGCTATTTCTATTCTCGCTAGTATTTTAGCAATTATTACTTTCTCTGTCGTCCCAATTCCATAGGAACCTGTTTCCTCTACAATTGTTTTAGCAGTGACGGTTACTGAATTCTTCATATTAGTCTTCATCGCAACACTAAAGCCTTCTTTAGCTTCACTGGACAAAAACTTTGGCATTGCCTTTAGCTGTTTCCCAAATCCCTTTGCTAACGTTTTTGCAGCTTTGAAGCCCTTTGAAACCAGCTTTCCGATTCCAAACCCAATGAGAGAGACAGCAATAGAAATGGCCTTTTCTATTGCCCATGATTCCCAGCTGAATTTTCCTGTTATCATAGACTCTATGCCAGTGATACAGTCTGAAATTCCTTCAACGATGAGCCCCATACCGACTTGTGCTAGTGCACCAAATGTAAAGGCAGTGAGCAGTGTCCCTCCCACAATCTGTGCAACTCCGAGTAAGAACACCACCAGAGCTTCCCATGGGAAACGAGGCTCCTCCTCCAAAGAAAAGACGTAGTGCAGACCTCGATCGTAGAGATTGAATGCTTCCATTTGGAGCTCTTCTTCAGACTCTGACACCAGGGTGAAGACTGGAGCTTTCTTTGCAACAGCATCTCCCCCCTTTTCTTTAATTTCTTCCAGTTTCTTGATGGCTTCACTGATGTTTTTATCAAGGAAACCGAGCATGTTGCACTTGGTGGTGAACTGTTTTTCAAGGCTGCTGATCTTACTCTCTGTAGATTTGGGTGAGGACATTTTTATAAAACTCAGGCCAGCCATACATTCCTCACTAAAGTACTTCAGAGAATTCTGCGCCTTCTTCAGATCTTCTGTGGCTTGAGTGAGATGATTTTCTGTTTGCTGCATTACCAGACAGTAAGCATGGTTGTAAAATGCTATGGCTGCCCAACTTGCATCTTGAGTCATGGCTTTTTGAAAAAGCTTGATGCTGACATTCCAGTTCTTGTCCTTCATTGCAACATTCCCAAACTTGATGTAGTGATAAATGCTAGAGGTGGGGGATCTCTGACTTACAGACTGCTGTTTTGCCAAGGCCAAATCATCTCTCAAGCTTTGCTCCAGTTCAGTTCTCATCAACTGGTCAATTTCTTTTGATTTTCTTTGCAGCCAAATCCCCCAGAACTCATTCATGATGTGGACAACAGCCTTCTGTTCATCTTCCTCTGTGCTATTGTAAATCTCTTCAAGGGTTTTGCAGTACTCTGAAAACAGGTCTTCTCGTAGTTTCATCTCATCAATGTCATTCTGCATGTCTTGTATCTTCTCTACTGCAAGACTGTCCCTCATGTTCTTAGCCTCCTCCAGAGATGACACTGTTCTGTAACACTCTTGTAGATGATCAGTAGACATGATTATCTGAGCAGATCCAGGGTTACCTTTGCGTGCAGTTCGCCCAAAACCCTGGCGTTCCACTCTTTCATTCTCAGAAAGGAAAGTGAGGATCACAAATAATCCTCCATTTAGGTTCACTTCTGTAGTGACTTTTATATTTGTCCCACGCCCCGCAAGGTTTGTGGCAAGAACCACATCACCAGGCTTTAATTTTTTATCTAGTGCACCCAAGCTGTTTGTGTCACTGCGTGCATAGATAATGACTTCACCTGGGATCCAGTCTATTAGCTCTTCATGGAGGTCATTTACTTTATTGATAGTTTCACAGATCACCAGGGCTGCTCTCCCAGTGCTGTATACATTTCTGGAAATTTGATCCAAAAGCACACGTTTAATTTCAGATTTCCACTCTTCAGTAGAGGCCTTGAGAATACCTCTATCCTCAAATAACTTTTTCCTGTTGAAAGATGGCATTTCACAGGCAGAGATATTTGGATATTGGTTATTCAGAAACATCATGTCTGCTTTGCTCCCAAGTGTCCCTGTCATTCCATATATTTTCCCATTGTACTTCTCAAAAAATGAGACATTGGAAACATAGTTTGTCACTGCTGACATTGTGCTTATTTTGATTTGGTGTTTAATCTCCACAAACTGCTGCAGACCTTCACCCCATTTCTTATTCATTTCAACAATACCTGTGGATTTGAAATCCACAGGATAGATATGCTCGTCTTCCACAACATATTCCTGTCCCTTTTGCAGTCTCATGGCCAGAAAGGCATTCTGAACCCATGTTGCCAATTTTTGCTCCACCAGATCTTTCAGGAATCCAGGAATATTGATTTTCTTTTTATTGTTTTCAGATGGAGTGTAGTGCAGCTGACCAGATATAAATTCTGCAATGGGCTCAATGAGGATTTCTTCTGAATCATAGAGAGGGCAACACAGGCCGTCATCTAAAATAAGAAATTTAAGGTTTTGAATGACCTGCTTGTTTAGGCTACGTTTTCTCAGACTAAGCGATCCATTGTCATCTAAAACGTAAACAGTAAACCCATAGGGGATGTATTCCTCTATTTCTTGGAAGAATTTTACCTGAGCATCCTGACTCACATTTTTTAGTTTTCCAAGGATTGCATCTTTGTCACATTTGTACATTCCCTCTGTAAATTCTTTATGGACAATGTTGCATTCTTCAGCAATCTTCAAAATGTCCATCGCATCATTAATTTCAGTTCCCTCTGTGTCCATTGAGTCAAATATGGCCTTGAAGAATGAAGCCGGGGGACCATGTACAAACGTCTGGTATCCTGTAGTCAGGAAACCATACTGGTGTACATGGCCCCAGATCATGGTCAGAATAATGTTCAGGTGCTGCATGGAGACCATGGGACTGGACAGGTAGGTCACCTGTATTCCCTGGTCCAGTAACATTAAGTCCACTTCATCGATTATGATGCAGTCATAGCTGCGATCAGGCCTCACGTCCTTCATCTCAAATGTCTGTCGAAGGTGATCTGCAGCATAGGTCTCAACAGTTCCATAGATTATATCCTTCTGGTAGCATATCTTTCGATCTGTATCTTTGGTTTTATTGGTGTTGGTGTCCACTGTGAGGCCAAAGTACCTGAAGAAGTCAGCGCATTCTGCTGCATCTCTTTGGCATAACACAGAAGAACTGGACACCACATCTACTTTTTCACCCCTGAGTGCACGCAGTGCTGCAAACATTGCTACCACAACAGACTTCCCTTCCCCAGTGCCCATCTGCAGAAGCTTTCCATTGTCAGTCAATGCTAAGAAGCACCAGCTTGCCATTTGAGTGCCTCTGGGCCACCACTTTCCCCCAGCTATAGTATGGTGTACAGCATTGCATAGTACAGCCAGGACCTCCTGAAGGTCTTCTGTTTTCATGCTGTGGCTCAGACTCCGAGCTCGCTGTGCATCTGCATGATCTTTAATTTCGTCAGTTTTTATCAGGTCTTGTACATGCTTTATTATAGTGTATGATTTATCCAGTGTTTCTTCATCGAGGTCTTCCATGGCCCTTATTTCATCAAAAAGAGTATCAAGACTTTTTTCTTTCTTTCCTTTGCAGATTTCTTGCAAATTCTGAATCACTTCCTGGGTTCTTGATGAATCTAGGATTTCAAGGAGAGATTGTTTGTCCTCATCTCTCCACTCTGATGACAATTGATATGTTGTAATCAACTGTAAAATCTTCATGATGGAAATAAAGCCTTCATCCTGATGGTGCCGATCTAATGTTTGAAGGAGGCATAAAGCCTTTTCTGGTGACCAAAGTCTCTGAACTACAAGATTCAACACCTTCTGCATCAGTACTTTTGCAGGTTCTGAGGCTTGGAATTGTATTGCACAGGCAAATAGACTCTGAAAACACCATGTGACTACAGGAGAATCCCTGTTTCCCTTTCCTACTGCTTCTCTGGTAACTGCTTTTAGGAGAGTCTCAAGAAAGGTAAGAACAAAGACATCTCGAGAAGATAATTGCGTTCCAGTTAATTGTTTTGAGCAGGTCATAACCTGCCACCTTACAGTTAGTTTTAGATCAGCATGGAGCACATTGAATATTTCCCTAACAAAACTCTGCCTCACTTCCATTTTGTCACTGTAACATTTACCCATGAGGCTTTGCAGTTCCTCTGCTACAAACCCCAGGGCATCATTGTCCTTGAGTCTTGAGAAATTGAGATTATGGCCAGCACTGAGACATCCTTTTTCAATGATAAATCCACGAATGAGCTGAGGTTCTCTTCCTTCCATCACCTCGAAGCTGTATTGAAAATAATCAGTGATAAAGTCTTCAATGGCACCATACACAATGTCTGCTTTATAAACATCAATGTATGACTCATTAATCCTCGTCCTGTTTGTGTTGATTGAAATTCCAAGCTGCTTGTAGAAGTCAGACCACTCCTTGGTTTCCTGCTCTGAAAGAGCACCAGAGCTCAGCACAATATCTAGTTTGTTTCCCGTGCAGATTTGCATGGCTGCTACCATGGCTGTGACACACGGGTCATCTTCAAAACCAAACAGCTTAGGTGGTTGACTTTTCTCTGTCAGCACTATTGCACACCAGCACATCATCTGACTCCTGGATGGCCACCAGCCTTTTGACTGGAAAACTGCTTTGCACAGCTGAGTCAGGATTTCTTGGATATGGGAATCATCCATGATCTCACTATTATAGTTACGGTTTAAAACAAGTTGACCTTCTGAGTCAATTTGTGAATGTCTCAGACTGTGAGCTGTCATGCTCTGTATCCTGTTTAACTCATTGTCATCCAAATTCCAGCGCATCTGAATTTCAGCTACAGTTTGTGAATTATCAGAATCTTGGTTTTCAAGGACCTGTAGGAGAATTGTGTGGAAAATCTCAGGGTGAGAGACCTCAAGAGCCTCAATGAGAGATCGGTTAGAGTTATCTTTCCACACTGGAGATACATCATACACTTGTAGTAAAGTGAGGATTTTAGTTATTGAAGCATCCTCTGTATATCTCTCTGACAGTGCTTTGAGGAGACTCAGTACCTCTGTAGGGTTCCATCCATTTGTTTGCATAAGTCTCAGGTGCATCTCAGTGACTTCTGAGTGGGTTTCTTCCTCATTGAGATTTGTGAGTGTGGAGAACAGAAGCTTCAAGCACTGGACTTCCATGTTTAAAACAAACACAGAGGCCATTCCGACTACCTTCTGCAGTGACTCTGTGAGAGTGCAGAGGAAGTTTAGAACAAAGAGAGTCTGAGCAGAGAGGTCTCCCTCAGCCCATCGTCTGGCTATTTGAACTGCATCATTGCCAGAGTCATCATGGTCAGTGAAAAAGTGCACAAGGCTCAAATACAGGGCTTGTGTGAGCAAGAAATTCTCAAAAATGTTATCTGCTGATTGGCTGATAGTCTCCACCAGGGACTGCACATTATTAGAGAAGCTTTGCAGAGAAACTCCCTCAGATGTCTCCAGAGACAGGATACACAGCTGTGTGAGAAATACCTGTGCGTGCTGTAACGTTCTGAGGGGCGGACGAGCATTCATCCATTCATCAAACAGAAGGCTGTCGAGGACTGAAATAATCTGCCCCAGTTCATCAGCTGTCAGCTGGCTGAAATTGAGGCTTGAAACTGCGATGTCACATCTTGATGAGAGGACTTCTAGGAGATCATCACTGAATTTGTCCGGTTCATCTGTCGAAAACTCATCCAGCTCCTGTTTTAATACGGATTGCTTACGTTCAAATTCCACTGACCTTCTGCTCAATTGTTGCTCTAGTTGCTGTTCAGCACGTTGTTGTGATTGTTGCAGCCTTTGGCTCAGTTTTTCTCTTCTTTCCTGCTCTTCCCCGAGTTTCTGTCTTCTTTCTCGGTCCCTGATTGGCTTATGAAAGCAGTCACTACAGAAGTATTCAGAAATGTCCACCTCCCTGAAGTATTCACCTCCATTGAACACATATTGAACTTTTTGATCAATAATGCGCTTTGTTAAATCTGAGAAGGAATAGCAGGGAGGCAGTACTCCGTCACACCTGGCACATCTCAGGCTGTCCCCCATGTCACTTTCTGTTGGTACTTTGTTCCCCATGTTTATCCTTTACTATCTGTTGCTTCTTTTTGTGAAGTATTTTTCTGAAAGATATAAAACATTGCCAATTTAAGGAGTTTATATTTGTATTAATAAAAAATGAATCTTACATTATTTACATATTCAGGTCATCTTTAAGTTTCCAGGTAAAATGCAAAAACTTTTCATTAAGTTCATCACAGTGTTTTCACAACATTTACCTTGTCACACAGTAAATCATGGAGCGTGTATGTGATTGACAAAAACTCATCACCTGATCACATGGCCTTGCTGCTGATTGGCGACAACACTCAATTAAGAAGTGGAGAGTGTTCAATGAGTGGTGACACGACAAGGTGGGGAAGTTGGGTGCAAATGGTTTCATTACAAGTAAAGTACTACATCTATGCATCTATGGGCTCTCTGCCAGTTTCATGCCAGTGAACAACAAAAATGCAACTCTTTTATAATGGGACCAAAATCCTGAAGCTGGAAGCCACACAAACATGAAGTGTATATGGTAGTCGCTGTTTCTCTTAGGGGTTAAGAAATGTTTCTCTTAGGGGTTTTTGTAGCAGTGTGGGAGAATGAGGGTGTTGTAATACTATTTATATTTATTGAATTCACCCCACTTTTTAAAGAGTGTTTGGGAGAGGTGGTTTTGTGCAGGTGGCAGCCTATATGCTGTATATGCAGTGCCCTACATATGTATTGGGACAAGGGAAGCATTTTTTTATTATTATTTGGCTCTATACTTCAAAAGTTCAGATTTGAAACCAAGCCATTCATATGAGGTTAAAGTACCCATTTCAAACTTTTGTTAGAGGGCATTTGTATAAATATAACAAATTATAACTTTTTACATGGTCCCCCTTTTTCAGGCTAACTAATGTAATGGGACAAATTAGCATCATGTGAAATAAAGCAGCCATGTTTAGTATTTGATTACATATCCTTTGCATGCCATGAATTGTTTATGTCTGTGACTCAACAACATCAAAAGACTCTTGGGGACAGATTTACTAAGGAAATGGTAGCAGCACAAAACATTCGCTATATTCGGTTGCAGACACATTAACAACCGATTTAATATGACTGGTCTTAATTACGCCATAAAGGAAATTAAAAGCCTTCATTCGTAAATTTGCAGTATGAGACACCCATAGAAATGGTCAGAAACAATGACCCGTCCAGAGGCGCTAAGAAATGGATACGGAGCAACTAGGCACACATAGCGAGATACCACAAGAAAAAAAAAACTGAAAATGATGAGGTACACATACAGAGCGTATGAAGGTACAACTGTATTCACAATGCATTATATATATAAATGGTAAATGGACTACACTTATATAGCGCCTTTATCCAAAGCGCTTTACAATGGCCTCTCACTCACCCGTTCACACACACATTCACACACCAAGGCGCTAGCATGCTCATTGGGAGAAATTTTGGGTTCAGTGTCTTGCCCAAGAACACTTCGACATGTGGACAGGAGGAGCCGGGGATCGAACTGCCAACCCTGCGATCAGCGGACGACCCGCTCTACCTCCTGAGCCACAGCCGCCCATATAGCCTACCCCTACTGAATATATGGGTACAACAATTGTTTAAATTCAGAACTGCTGATGACTTCAATAGAAGTCTTCCATCCTTTCAATAAAACAAATATAATGTCATATGATATCTGAAAATAAAAGAGGAGTGATTGGTAGAAACGTGTGAAGTAGCATGTTTTCGTTCTGCTGAGGGTGTGCATACACAGCCCGACAGCTTTCTCCAGCATCCTGTGTGTGAGATATAGGCTCTGTCAGCGCAGAGAAATTAGCGCCTGCTTTCAGGAGTTCTGAAAATTCTTACACAAAGAGTCGCAATGAATGCCTTAGTAAATTAGATGGAATACTTAATTGGCCTAATTCATGTAGTCTCCTCCCTGTTTTAGCGCATTCACTCCAGTTTTACATTTGCATGAACAAATTGAACTATGCATCAAAAGGAAAGTTGCAGAGTAATCTCCGCAAAACATCCTAATGGTGATTCTGACCCATTGCGACCGTTTAGTAAATCCCACGTAGATATTGCGACCTTGTAGCGACTACTTTTCCATGGGAAAAGCAGTTACAATCCTTAGTAAATCCGGCCCTGATAACAGTTAATGACTAACACTTATTACTTGCTATTTATGTTGCTAAGAAACACCTGTGAAGCCATTTGTCCCAAACATTATGGTTTTCAGCTGTCAATCTCCAGCGTTTTTGCACAATTACAAAGCCAGTTGGCAGGTCATCTCATCTCATCATCTCTGTCTCACCATAAAGCAAATATTGGAAAGATTTGTTCAGCCTTTTTCATATAGTGAAGTACATTAAAAAATTTGCATTAAGATTAGGTTAAGATTAAGATTTATTTTCCAACAGCCCAACTCAAACACCAATCACTAAAGTAGACATAGCAATATGTCGGGAATGATATGGACTAATTATTTTGATGGATCATAATTCTGTTTATGATATAGTTTTTAAATAAACCTTTACAATTCTATGATAACAGATTTAACATTAGGGCATAAAAATGGTAACAGCAAATGCTAATGGAACACACTATGAATAATCGCAGTTTGGCAGCTACAAGCCCTGGGAACATTAATATTTGTTATAGTAAATGTAGACATAGTGTCCAGGACAGTATGTGCATAGGCTACTTTATTACTTTACTCATAAGCACAAAGATATGTGTCTTCTTAGATAGTGTTTCATTTGGTACAGATATATGGGGCCTCGTACCCATAAAATGTGTTCTTATGTGGCAGATAAGAACGGTTTGCACAATTTTATGCCATTCACCATTTTTTATTTATTTTTGTATTTACTCTTTGGTCAGAACAAATTTTAAGATTGGTTGCGACCTGTCAAATGGGTTACGCCAAACGTCCTGTTATTCGTTGCCAAAGCAAATATTTCTAAATGATATTCCCAGCAATTGGCTTGTTGCGCATGCATTTAAGAGCAGGTAAATTTACGTTAGCTTGTAAGAAGATTTCTGGAGGTTAAGAATGTTTCGCGAATTCGGTGTGAAGTCCTCGTTTGAACATCTCTCAAGAATGTATATATGAGAAAGTTAAGAGAAAAATAAGAGAATATTCTTGCATGAGGCCCATTTAATTTATTTTTAACTGAGGTAGTATAACATAGGGGATCTGGCCCCATCCCTAAATCTTTGAAACATGATTATGTTCATATATTTGTAGAACCTGATAATATATTCATAGTCTATGAATAGGCTATATTTAAATATCACTTGGCTCTACTTATTGATAACTGTTGCTGCAGTGTTTATAGCCACATGGCATCTACTGGGAGGTGCTGTCTGTACCTGCAGATGTGTTTATTGGCAGTAACATTAATCTTCAGTTATTTATGTTTATTCAATGTTCAAGTGGATGTGTAGCAATACATACATTTTATAATAATACATTCAAATAATTTTTTTTTTAAACAGTCCCTCCCTGAGAAAGAACCCTGGGAATTAATAACAAAAAAACTGTGTTTTAAGTGAGAAGTTAAAGTGGCTTGGTCAAAAGCTGCAAAAGACAGCAAATTCAGATCACCAGCATATATCACCAGCAAGCCAAACTTAAGCTCTCTGAACTATCAGGGATTTCCAGTTCTCCATTTTTTATATCTGACTGCCATAAAGTTCCATAGCAATGTAACATAGTTTTATTTAAAAATATATATCATTTAAAATATATATATTTTTATATGCCTTTAAAATATGTTTTTCCCATAGCTTTAAACACAGTTTTTTCATAATTTTCAAAACTTTTCTGACCTGGAAATTAAATAATAATAATAATTATTAAATTAAATTAAATCGTTTTCCATGCTTTTCAGATCTAGGCAAGAACCCTGTACAGACAGCGCTATCACCATATGAAGATTAATAGTATACTTACAGGAAAGGAGAGTGGAGCCCAGTTCTTTCTGTCATTAGGAGAGGAACACACAGCATTTATATACTGAAACGGGTGACACCCTTCCACAGGACACACCTACTCTCTGAGACACAAGCTTTTTATTGGTTACTCTTACTGCACAGGACACACCCACTCTACTGGACACACCCAGACTGGTTGTTTGTAGTAAGTAGCCTATAACTATATCCAACTTAATCTTATGTGTATAGTAAGTAACTATATCTAATTTAATCTAACTAGTTAGCTAATTATATCTATCAAGAAAGCATGTTTTAAATGCTAGTCA
The DNA here is from genome assembly GCA_022702515.1 of Ilyophis sp. 1 JC-2022. Classification (NCBI taxonomy): domain Eukaryota; kingdom Metazoa; phylum Chordata; class Actinopteri; order Anguilliformes; family Synaphobranchidae; genus Ilyophis; species Ilyophis sp. 1 JC-2022. The sequence continues at coordinate 84,570,029 of CM040400.1, read as the reverse complement.
CTCTTACTGAATGTAAGAAAATAGCATCTTTTCCCAATGAGATCATGGAAAAACTGAATTTAACTAACCAAATACAATACAATAAAATACAACAAATACAATAATGTTAAACATGCTTTCTAAGTAGTTGTAGTAAAGATTTTGCATGACACAGATATATAAACTTGATGTAAAATAAAACATAAGGCCATGGTTGATAAAATGGTTTACAAAATGAAAAGCGCAGATAAATTAATCCTGTGGTTGGCATTAAAGCCGTGGTTAGAATATCGCAGTTAGACTGTTATACACACAACTCACTATACAGTGCTTCACTGGTATGAAACCACTGGCACAAAATGGAGTTTACAGGAAACAATCATTTATAGAATAATTTCCTTTTGGAGCAAAGATGGGTAAATGCCGTCGCAAAGAGCAATGCTGAGGTCCCAGCAGCCAGTGCAACATTCCACAGCAATCCAACCAAAACCATGTAACAAAGGGCCATAAACTGGTGTCTATTTATTATATGTGCAATGTCATGCTGAATGAATGAGATGCTGTTGTTATGGAGCAGAGGTGCTATTTTGTATTGCATGCACTGTACTGTAATTGGCTGTAATTGTATGCACTGTAATGTGTAAGATGTCTAAGTAAAATAAAACAATATTGAATTCAATGTCACTTGTTTTTCCACCTCTTGAGATGCACAGTCTCTCAAAAAGATTCCTCCTTTTCCTAGCAACCTCCACAAAAGTCTGACTGTCCTACTTCCTGTAATATGTGCATATTTGTCTCTTATTTAATGGTCTCTTCTGGAAAACTATAGGAAAAACTGAGGTTGTCTGACTTTGTAAAAAGCCACAGAGAGCCTTTCCTCCACTCTGGCTTTTCTGGTGATGATGGAACGTAGTTAGCCAACTATATTCTCTCTTACAACGTACCTACAAATGCAAGAGCAAAAGGAAGGTAGCTGATACATAAGTTATTTTATCAGGGAGTGGCTTTTTTTTTAGTTGTGCTCTTTTCATTTTGCGTGAGCTGTGTTTGGGTGGCGTGAGCATGAAAGCGTGGGTCTCATCACCAAACCCTGAGAGTTGGCAGCCATGTTATAGTGCAATTTGATATTCATTTTTTAAACAAAGCAGTCTTTTCTCCCATGAGCTTAGTTATGTAGAACATGAAACAATTATGCAAAAACAGTTAATAGAGATCTGAAAACATTGAGCCAAAACACTCCTGGGGGAAAGATTACAGAAACCAATGGAAGTTTAATACAAGTCGTGTAAATTTTATTTATGTAAAGAAATAATAATCATTTATTGTGAGGTTTTGCATTTGTACAGTTTTAGTGAAGCTGTTCATGACCAACAACACTCGCATAAAAAAAGAAAAAGAAACACAGTAAATATGTAAATACTTTAAACTATAGAAAAATAATAATAATTAGTGGTATCTTAGTATTTAAGGAAAGGAAAATAAGTAGTGGATAAGTATTCATCAGAGTGTTTCATTTACAATTACAAACGATGAACAGACAAATGGACAAATGGATGGACGGACGGACGTACAGATATACTGACAGAAAGACTGACTTTTAAACAAGTAGACAAGCAGACAATTGCTCAAACATTCTCACACAAAGGTTAGACAATTGGGCAATTGAATACTGACAGTCAGAGTTATTACATGTTTACATATGCAGGAAGGGGATGTAGAATACATAACAAATGTAATTAATTATATTTGAGAGATTAGGGGGTTTTGATAGCAGATAGGAGAAGAATATAGAAGGGACAATATATACACTGTATACATATAGCTAAAATGAGGTAATAACTCAAATAAGATTACGATAGGGTGCTATGTTTGTGTGCCCATTTGTGTATGGGGATGAGGGTGTGTGTTAGTATTTTTATGTGTGTGTATATGAGTGTGTGTGCGAGTGGCTTTAGTTCACAGGCAGATTTAGATAGGTAATAATAGGTTTCCAGATTTCTGAAAAATATTCTGACTGTTTTCGTAAAGAGGCTGTAATGTTTTTGTATAAAATGTGTTCTGTAATTAATTGAGTCCACAGTGATATGTTGAGGTTGTGTCTAGTTTTTCAGTTCATGAGTATTGTTTTTTTGGAGATAGCAAGGGTGACTAGAATGAGTTTGGAGTTATGATGTTGTTGATCAAGAGTTGTTAGGTCTCCAAGAAGACATATATTTGGGGATAGCGGAATGGTGCAGTCCAGAATTGATGATATGGTGTGGGTGATTGTGTTTCAGAACGGGTGAACTGGTGGGCAGGGCCATGAGGCGTGGATATAGTTGTCTGTGGTAGTGAGGGGGCAGTGAGAACAGATATTAGTGTCAATTTTCTTAGAGACACATGTTTTAGGCCTTGTATACACTAGTACTGAAACCCTAGTGTGTACGAGGCTTTAGTGATAAAGAACTTGAACAGGTCAATCTTTAGGCCAAATGTATTTTCACCACTGATCAGCAAGAAAGATGGTCCCTTAGCTGCTATATTAGATACAGGCAGAATGTTCTCCCACACACACTGTGACACTTGCACATAAACATTTATTTAAGTCAAACATTTCAGTCACACAGACCTTCCTCAGACATGAATATAAAGACAAAAGATGGAATTTAGGAAATCATATGACCAATCAGATAACACCCTTGCAAATGTTTGTGACATACATATGTATACAAATACTGTACTCCGCTAAGTGTAGATCAAAAAATCATCAACCAACTACAAAAAATATCACGCTTTACAATAAACATGAATGAAATAAGGAAATATCCATAGATTAATGTATGACGTCAGTAGAGTTGGATCGTGATGGAAGTGGATAGCTCTCTGTGTAATTTCTCAGTTTTATTTTAATCATGAATACACAGTAGGCATATAACTTTGTATAATTTTCCTCCTGACTGTCGGGGTTCTATAGGTTTCTGTGTGATTTTGCTCCTGACTGTGTTCATTCTATCGGTTTCTGTGTGATTTTGCTCCTGACTGTAGGGGTTCTATAGATTTCTGTGTGAATTTGCTCCTGACTCTAGTCGTTCTATAGGTTTCTGTGTGATTTTGCTCCTGACTGTAGTCATTCTATAGGTTTCTGTGTGATTTTGCTCCTGACTCTAGTCGTTCTATAGGTTTCTGTGTGATTTTGCTCCTGACTGTAGTTGTTCTATAGGTTTCTGTGTGATTTTGCTCCTGACTGTAGTCGTTCTATAGGTTTCTGTGTGATTTTGCTCCTGACTCTAGTCGTTCTATAGGTTTCTGTGTGATTTTGCTCCTGACTGTAGTCGTTCTATAGGTTTCTGTGTGATTTTGCTCCTGACTCTAGTCATTCTATAGGTTTCTGTGTGATTTTGCTCCTGACTGTAGTCGTTCTATAGGTTTCTGTGTGACATTGCTCCTGACTGTAGTCGTTCTATAGGTTTCTGTGTGATTTTGCTCCTGACTGTAGTCGTTCTATAGGTTTCTGTGTGATTTTGCTCCTGACTGTAGTCGTTCTATAGGTTTCTGTGTGATTTTGCTCCTGACTGTAGTCGTTCTATAGGTTTCTGTGTGATTTTGCTCCTGCCTGTAGTCGTTCTATAGGTTTCTGTGTGATTTTGCTCCTGACTGTAGTCGTTCTATAGGTTTCTGTGTGATTTTGCTCCTGACTGTAGTCGTTCTATAGGTTTCTGTGTGATTTTGCTCCTGACTGTAGTCGTTCTATAGGTTTCTGTGTGATTTTGCTCCTGACTGTAGTCGTTTTATAGGTTTCTGTGTGATTTTGCTCCTGACTGTAGTCGTTCTATAGGTTTCTGTGTGATTTTGCTCCTGACTGTAGTTGTTCTATAGGTTTCTATGTGATTTTGCTCCTGACTGTAGTCGTTCTATAGGTTTCTGTGTGATTTTGCTCCTGACTGTAGTTGTTCTATAGGTTTCTGTGTGATTTTGCTCCTGACTCTAGTCGTTCTATAGATTTCTGTGTGATATTGCTCCTGACTCTAGTCGTTCTATAGGTTTCTGTGTGATTTTGCTCCTGACTGTAGTCGTTCTATAGGTTTCTGTGTGATTTTGCTCCTGACTGTAGTCGTTCTATAGGTTTCTGTGTGATTTTGCTCCTGACTGTAGTCGTTCTATAGGTTTCTGTGTGACTTTGCTCCTGACTCTAGACGTTCTATAGGTTTCTGTGTGATTTTGCTCCTGACTGTAGTCGTTCTATAGGTTTCTGTGTGATTTTGCTCCTGACTGTAGTCGTTCTATAGGTTTCTGTGTGATTTTGCCCTAGACTGTAGTTGTTGTATAGGTCTTTGTGTGATTTTTCTCAGGACTGTAGTTGTTGTATAGGTCTCTGTGTAATTTTTCTCAGGACTGTAGTTGTTGTATAGGTCTCTAAGGAAAGGTGTTATACAAAGAATTTCTATTATTATTATATTTTCAGTGTCACCAACAGCATATAAAAATGCGCCAGTGCGAAGATGCACAGCCAAAACACGGTGTCTGTCGCTGCTTTGGCTCTGCTTCATGCTGAGTTGGCAATGTGCACTCCTGTGAAGTGCTGGAGGTAACTAACCATAAATAACGCCTAAACAGAAGGTAGGGGTGGGGCTTGAACAGAGCAGGATGAACTCAAGCCAACTTGAGATTCTCTAATCTGGGGAGTGTCTGGGATGCAAAACATTTAATAACAGATTTGCCCTGAATGCTAAACTACTCTAGATGATTTGCAAGCTTAATTACCCACTGCCATTGTCTGTTTTCCAATTTTATTTACATAACGCTTTTTATGAAGTGAGTCACAAAACCGCTTTAACTGAAGCTTGTTGAATTTTCCATTGATGGTTGATGTTCCCCTTTTGCGTCTCAGGAAATGTGTCCTTGGTTGCAGCTTAGAAAGAGATAGACCTGTACATTCATCACAATTTGGGTGTCAATAAATGCAAACAATCCAAAAATAAAGGGCAGTCAAAAGTACACTACTGTTCAAAAGTTTGGAATCACTGAGACATTTTTATGTTTTTCAAATTGATACTTTTATGTCCAACAGAGAGTCCAGAGCATAGGAGACCCTCTACAGTTCGCCTACCAACAGAAGAGAAGAGTCTATGCTCTCCTGACACTGCTTCACCTGGTCCAATCCCATCTGGACACACCTAAATCCTACATCAGACTGGTGTTTGTAGGCTTCTCCAGTGCGTTCAACACAACCACACCTAATGGCTAAGAAGCTTCTGAAGATGAACCTCAACCCTCATCTTATCCTCTGGGTAATGTCCTTCTTCACTGACAGACCTCAGTGGGTTAGATATAAAGGCCACTGCAGCACCACCAAGACCATCTCTACTGGCTCACCACAAGGCTTGCTAGTTTCTCCAGTGTTATTCACACTCTACACCGATGACTGCCAAATAAACTGTCTTGAGATCACATTCATCAAGTACTCATAATACAGTAATTGTGGACTCATCCAACACTGATGACAAGCTTCATGTTAAAAACTATTATTTCTATTTTATTCTATTTCAAATTTAGCAACTCAAAGAACAATATGTTATAGCTTCAGTAACCTCTTTGCACAGATGCCACATTTGGTAAATTCTCACCTATTTAGGGGGAGCTTAATTTAAGGCTCCAGGTGTGAGCATCGCAGAAACTTGGACAATGGCTTAAATGAAGCAAGGGCATTGTAGCATTTACAGCACTAACTTAGATTATGTACCTCAATAAGGACAATAAACTAAAGTGTCACAAATGCTAAAAATATTTTCAAAAATGCAATATAGTTTTCAATAGAATACTGAGAGTGGCTGGGTTAGCACTGGCAGCAGAGTGATGGTTTGAGGCTACAATGAGAGTGGCTGGGTTAGCACTGGCAGCAGAGTGATGGTTTGAGGCTACAATGAGAGTGGCTGGGTTAGCACAGACAGCAGAGTGATGGTTTGAGGCTACAATGAGAGTGGCTGGGTTAGCACTGGCAGCAGAGTGATGGTTTGAGGCTACAATGAGAGTGGCTGGGTTAGCACTGGCTGCAGAGTGATGGTTTGAGGCTACAATGAGAGTGGCTGGGTTAGGACTGGCAGCAGAGTGATGGTTTGAGGCTACAATGAGAGTGGCTGGGTTAGGACTGGCAGCAGAGTGATGGTTTGAGGCTACAATGAGAGTGGCTAGGTTAGGACTGGCAGCAGAGTGATGGTTTGAGGCTACAACGAGAGTGGCTGGGTTAGGACTGGCAGCAGAGTGATGGTTTGAGGCTACAATGAGAGTGGCTGGGTTAGCACTGGCAGCAGAGTGATGGTTTGAGGCTACAATGAGAGTGGCTGGGTAAGGACTGGGAGCAGAGTGATGGTTTGAGGCTGCAATGAGAGTGGCTGGGTTAGCACTGGGAGCAGAGTGATGGTTTGAGGCTACAATGAGAGTGGCTGGGTTAGGACTGGCAGCAGAGTGATGGTTTGAGGCTACAATGAGAGTGGCTGGGTTAGCACTGGCAGCAGAGTGATGGTTTGAGGCTACAATGAGAGTGGCTGATGTTAATGAATGTAATGATGGCTAATGAATGTAATGGTTTGAGGCTACAATGAGAGTGGCTGGGTTAACACTGGCAGCAGAGTGATGGTTTGAGGCTACAATGAGAGTGGCTGGGTTAGGACTGGCAGCAGAGTGATGGTTTGAGGCTACAATGAGTGTCCAAGCTAGAGCTGATTTTAAGATACTTCTTTTAACATACAAAACACTGAGCACCCACCCTCTGAAATAGCCCCCCCCCTCTCTGATCAGAGATGCTGATTCAGTTGAATCTTTTAAAAACCGACTCAAGACATATTTATTCTCACTATCTTATAACCCTGCTATATGATGGTGACTTATTATCTTATCTGTCTGTTTCCATGTTTACATATACAGTATATTCCTTTTATTTGATTATTGTCAATGCTTTTTTATCTCTTTTACTGATTTTATTGTTTATTTTATTGTATTTTATTTTGTACTTAGTTTTTCCTAATTTGATTGTCGATTTTACTTGTTTTTAAATCCTTGTAGGCCTTTGAGGCATGCTTTGTGATATTGGGCTTTAAACAAATAAAACTTGACTTGACTTATTTTTGTGTGTCTTTAAATTTATCGTCTCTTTTTTTTTTTTCTACTGCCGCTGAAACGGTAACGTTGGACAGTTTAGACGAAAACCACGTTTGCTCCGATTACCATTAGCACGGCTTATCAGTGCTGATTCCCCCATTGTGTATATGTCAATGTCTCTACTGCAAAACTTGTAGTAAGCCTTGCGTGAGACGGCCCTCACTGTAGCCACAGCCTGTAATGGTAATTTAGTGGACAACAACATTTTTTCAAAATTTTACTGTAACTACGCAAAATCTATGCATGTACTTTTCAACACTTGCAATTAATGCATGCGCTTCTCAACAACGGGGGATCAGGCAGCCAGCCAGCCAATCAGTTTCCCACATTCAGGGGTTTAGGCCACCCGCCAGCCAGCCAGCCAATCAGTTACCCACATTCAGGGGTTTAGGCCACCCGCCAGCCAGCCAGCCAATCAGTTACTCACATTCATGGGTTTAGGCCACCCGCCAGCCAGCCAGCCAATCAGTTACCCACATTCAGGGGTTTAGGCCACACGCCAGCCAGCCAGCCAATCAGTTACCCACATTCAGGGGTTTAGGCCACCCGCCAGCCAGCCAGCCAATCAGTTTCCCACATTCAGGGGTTTAGGCCACACGCTCTGCATCCGGGAAAACATGTGATTTTGTGTTTATTACCCTCTTGAGGCACTCAGATGATTATTTTTATGATTTAGTCGTAAGGCATTTTTTATGATCTAGTTATCTCCAGCAATTAACAGGAGTGCACATCGCCAATTTGGCGTGAAGCAGAGCCATAACAGTGACACAGACACCGGGTTTGGGCTCTACATCTCCACACGAGCACATTTTTATATGCTGTTAGTGACACTGAAAAGGACCGTGCAGGACAGAGCATGCAGCCCGGGGTCTTATGCAAATAGTTGCTTGCGTTTTCTAGTTTTTTTTTTCACCTTTTAACATAAATGTTTTATGCCTCCTAAAATAGAACCCTTTGTGCTAGCTCTAGGAGGTGGCAACAGCACATTGTCTTCTAAGAGCTAAAAGTTATATTATTTTTAGTTTTACTTGAAAATGCTTACTTTGAAGAATAACTGTGCTGGCCAACGTGGCTCTGGTGAAAAAGGACACATTAGACATCACTGAACTGAAACTGTGTGTGATTTCAATGTTTTCATCTATAAAGCCATCATAAGAGGCAAATGTATGTGCTTTATAATGGACAAAAAGCACTTTATTCATTTTCTGTGAGGTTTTGGTTAGGTTTTTGGAAACCTAGATATCAACCACCTGTACTTATGAAAAGTAATTCCCACATGATAATGGTGAAAAAGTGAGTTCAATGCGTCAAAACAGTTGCTTTGTAGTTAAATATTTGATCAGTTTATGATTTACAGCAATGCAAAATTGAGCCATTTTGGATATATTTGGAGACACAAAGGGACACCAGGATACACTGCTTACATTTAGCTTCATAGATCATTAGTAATTCTGCATATCACCCTCAGATTTTGTGAACTTGTGGTCAAGGAGTTTATGATCCAGGAAATGTATGGTTTTACCTGTTTTACATATGGAGTTCTCAGTATTCTATTGAAAACTATATTGCATTTTTGCCAATATGTTTTGCATTTGTGACACTTTAGTTTATTCTGCTTATTGAGGTACATAATCTAAGTTAGTGCTGTAAATGCTACAATGCCCTTGCTTCATTTAAGCCATTGTCCAAGTTTCTGCGATGCTCACACCTGGAGCCTTAAATTAAGCTACCCCTAAATAGGTGAGAATTTACCAAATTTGGCTTCTGTGCAAAGAGGTTACTGAATCTATAAAATATTGTTCTTTGAGTTGCTAAAATTGAAATAGAATAAAATAGAAATAATAGTTTTTAACATTATCAATGTCTTGACTGTATATTTTGATCAATTGAATGCTGCTTTGGGTGAATAGAATAGAATAACTTTAATTTTCTCTTGACGGAGCTTCAGTTGTAGTTGTCAGGAGTAAAAAAAAGACGTAGACAGTGGGACCGACCAAGAAAACACAAACAAACATGTTAAATAAAGACATTCAATTGAATCAGATGTTTCACATTATAGTGCACATTATTATTAGTATTATGATCAAAATTATATTATATTAATTTAATTCATTATTAATTATGATGAAAGCATTGATGTAACGTTCCGCTCCCTTCCTGTCCGTTCTCCATGTTTTCCCTTTCCTCCCGTGTCATGATGGATTCCCTGTGTCCGTGTTTTCCCTGTCGCTACAGGCTGGGCGTGCCCCTTCTGTCTGATTCTCTCTGTTCCCTCACTTTAGGTTCAACCTATCTCCTTTCCCCCTTCCTGCATGCATTCCGCACCAGTCAATTAGTCAATCACCCTCGGTTACATTCCTCATGCTTTTGGTTATTGGTTTCAATTTCACTCCCCTACTTATACCTCTCGCTGGCTGCTATTCGGCACCAGTTCGTTCTGTCACGAACCAAACACGGGCTGAACCCAAATGCACGACCAAGAGACAGGGAAACAGGAATGGGTGTTTATTAGGAGCTTTGGGGTAGTCCCAAGCTCAACACAAACTTAACACAAAGTCAAAAGTGTCCAGGAAGTAGCGAACTGCTCCAAACCGGAGCTGGGCTTGTACTGGGCCAGGAGGCCCACACTGGAACCGGATCACGGGAACGAAGGTTTGTTCCGAACCGGAACTGGACTTGAACTGGACCGGAAGATCCAACAGGAACTGGATCACGGGAATGAAGGATTGGTTCCGAACCGGAACTGGACTTGATCTGGACTGGGAGGTCCAACAGGAACTGGATCACGGGAACGAAGGTTTTGTTCCGAACCGGAACTGGACTTGATCTGGACCGGGAGGTCCAACAGGAACTGGATCACGGGAATGAAGGATTGGTTCCGAACCGGAACTGGACTTGATCTGGACCGGGAGGTCCAACCGGAACTGGATCACGGGAACGAAGGTTTTGTTCCGAACCGGAACTGGACTTGATCTGGACCGGGAGGTCCAACAGGAACTGGATCACGGGAACAAGGCTTTTGTTCCGAACCGGAACTGGACTTGATTTGGACCGGGAGGTCCAACAGGAACTGGATCACAGGAACGGACTCTGGACCGGAGGGTCCAACAGGAACTGGGCTGGAGGCAGAGAATGCAACTGCGCAGGCAACGTTGGTCTTGGCGGGGGTACCGCAACACAGACAGGGAGACTGGACTGCTACAGGCTGGATCCATGGAGAACATTGGTCTGGGAACCAAGGAGGTAGATCGGGGGGAACCCACAGCAGAGCTTTAGTGAAACAGCACCAACATACAGGAGACCATGAAACGCACGAACAACGTTAACGAACTGGTGCCGAATAGCAGCCAGCGAGAGGTATAAGTAGGGGAGTGAAATTGAAACCAATAACCAAAAGCATGAGGAATGTAACCGAGGGTGATTGACTAATTGACTGGTGCGGAATGCATGCAGGAAGGGGGAAAGGAGATAGGTTGAACCTAAAGTGAGGGAACAGAGAGAATCAGACAGAAGGGGCACGCCCAGCCTGTAGCGACAGGGAAAACACGGACACAGGGAATCCATCATGACACGGGAGGAAAGGGAAAACATGGAGAACGGACAGGAAGGGAGCGGAACGTTACAATTGAGCCTCAAATGCAGTAACAGTTTTATATCTGCTTTTACTGTCTTGAGATGTGCAGTGTCATTAAGCAGTCTAACAGCTGTAGGGACACAGTTGTTTCGAGCTCTTTTGACTTTAAGGGGCAAGGACCTTAATCTTCAACCCGATGGAAGAGTCTCAAAGAGAGAGTTTGGGGTATGTGATGGAAGGGCCATAATCCTCTTTCCTTTTTTTAATTGTAAGCTCCTCATACAGATTCTTCTGTGTTTTTTGTGGGTTCCCTATGATTTTAGTAGCCTGCACTGTCACCCTCTCCAGGTTCAGTTGCCTGATTTCACTTAATGAGCTAAAGCAAGCTGTTAGGCTAAAGGTCAGCACTGACTCCAGGAGGCAGGTGTAAAATGCTCACATCCAAATTCCTGAGTTTCTGGAGGAAATACAGCCTTGATCGATGCTTTGCATGCACTCGTTTGCCTCAAAGATCAGTTTATTATCAATGATGGTACCCAGATATCTGTACTCCTCCACTCTTTCAACTGTTTTGGCTCCGATGGTAAGGGGCCTCAGCCGTCCCTCACGCCGCAAGTCGATGGTGATTTATTTAGTCGTCTCCACATTCAAGTCCAATAAATTGACTTCACACCACTGTTGGAACTTGCAGACAGCAGATTGAAGCTTGTCGTCAGAGTTGGATGAGTCCACAATTACTGTATTATGAGTACTTGATGAATGTGATCTCAAGACAGTTTCTGTGGCAGTCATCGGTGTAGAGTGTGAATAACACTGGAGAAACTAGCGAGCCTTGTGGTGAGCCAGTAGAGATGGTCTTGTGGTGAGCCAGTAGAGATGGTCTTGTGGTGAGCCAGTAGAGATGGTATTGTGGTGAGCCAGTAGAGATGGTCTTGTGGTGAGCCAGTAGAGATGGCCTTGGTGGTGCTGCAGTGGCCTTTATATCTAACCCACTGAGGTCTGTCAGTGAAGAAGGACATTACCCAGAGGATAAGATGAGGGTTGAGGTTCATCTTCAGAAGCTTCTTAGCCATTAGGTGTGGTTGTGTTGAACGCACTGGAGAAGCCTACAAACACCAGTCTGATGTAGGATTTAGGTGTGTCCAGATGGGATTGGACCAGGTGAAGCAGTGTCAGGAGAGCATAGACTCTTCTCTTCTGTTGGTAGGCGAACTGTAGAGGGTCTCCTATGCTCTGGACTCTCTGTTGGACATAAAAGTATCAATTTGAAAAACATAAAAATGTCTCAGTGATTCCAAACTTTTGAACAGTAGTGTACTTTTGACTGCCCTTTATTTTTGGATTGTTTGCATTTATTGACACCCAAATTGTGATGAATGTACAGGTCTATCTCTTTCTAAGCTGCAACCAAGGACACATTTCCTGAGACGCAAAAGGGGAACATCAACCATCAATGGAAAATTCAACAAGCTTCAGTTAAAGCGGTTTTGTGACTCACTTCATAAAAAGCGTTATGTAAATAAAATTGGAAAACAGACAATGGCAGTGGGTAATTAAGCTTGCAAATCATCTAGAGTAGTTTAGCATTCAGGGCAAATCTGTTATTAAATGTTTTGCATCCCAGACACTCCCCAGATTAGAGAATCTCAAGTTGGCTTGAGTTCATCCTGCTCTGTTCAAGCCCCACCCCTACCTTCTGTTTAGGCGTTATTTATGGTTAGTTACCTCCAGCACTTCACAGGAGTGCACATTGCCAACTCAGCATGAAGCAGAGCCAAAGCAGCGACAGACACCGTGTTTTGGCTGTGCATCTTCGCACTGGCGCATTTTTATATGCTGTTGGTGACACTGAAAATATAATAATAATAGAAATTCTTTGTATAACACCTTTCCTTAGAGACCTATACAACAACTACAGTCCTGAGAAAAATTACACAGAGACCTATACAACAACTACAGTCCTGAGAAAAATCACACAAAGACCTATACAACAACTACAGTCTAGGGCAAAATTACACAGAGACCTATACAACAAATACAGTCCTGAGCAAAATCACATAGACAGATACAACAACTACAGTCTATAGCAAAATTACACAGAGACCTATACAACAACTACAGTCTATAGCAAAATGACACAGAGACCTATACAACAACTACAGTCCTGAGAAAAATTACACAGAGACCTATACAACAACTACAATCTATAGAAAAATTACACAGAGACCTATACAACAACTACAGTCCTGAGAAAAATTACACAGAGACCTATACAACAACTACAGTCTAGAGAAAAATTACACAGAGACCTATACAACAACTACAGTCCTGAGAAAAATTACACAGAGACCTATACAACAACTACAGTCTAGAGAACAATTACACAGAGACCTATAGAACGACTACAGTCAGGAGCAAAATCACACAGAAACCTATAGAACGACTACAGTCAGGAGCAAAATCACACAGAAACCTATAGAACGACTACAGTCAGGAGCAAAATCACACAGAAACCTATAGAACGACTACAGTCAGGAGCAAAATCACACAGAAACCTATAGAACGACTACAGTCAGGAGCAAAATCACACAGAAACCTATAGAACGACTACAGTCAGGAGCAAAATCACACAGAAACCTATAGAACGACTACAGTCAGGAGCAAAATCACACAGAAACCTATAGAACAACTAGAGTCAGGAGCAAAGTCACACAGAAACCTATAGAACGACTACAGTCAGGAGCAAAATCACACAGAAACCTATAGAACATCTACAATCAGGAGCAAAATCACACAGAAACCTATAGAACGACTAGAGTCAGGAGCAAAATCACACAGAAACCTATAGAACGACTATAGTCAGGAGGAAAATTATACAAAGTTATATACCTACTGTATATTCATGATTAAAATCAAACAGAGAAATTACACAGAGAGCTATCCACTTCCATCACGATCCAACTCTACTGACGTCATACATTAATCTATGGATATTTCCTTATTTCATTCATGTTTATTGTAAAGCGTGATATTTTTTGTAGTTGGTTGATGATTTTTTGATCTACACTTAGCGGAGTACAGTATTTGTATACATATGTATGTCACAAACATTTGCAAGGGTGTTATCTGATTGGTCATATGATTTCCTAAATTCCATCTTTTGTCTTTATATTCATGTCTGAGGAAGGTCTGTGTGACTGAAATGTTTGACTTAAATAAATGTTTATGTGCAAGTGTCACAGTGTGTGTGGGAGAACATTCTGCCTGTATCTAATATAGCAGCTAAGGGACCATCTTTCTTGCTGATCAGTGGTGAAAATACATTTGGCCTAAAGATTGACCTGTTCAAGTTCTTTACCACTAAAGCCTCGTACACACTAGGGTTTCAGTACTAGTGTATACAAGGCCTAAAACATGTGTCTCTAAGAAAATTGACACTAATATCTAATAAACCCCAAGCCAGCCTCTGACATTCTTAGCCTGGCTTCTGCCTCAAAATGTGAGGAATTTGCACAATTTTTTAACAGCAAAATAACAACCATTAGAGCGGGTATTGTAAGACACACCAATAACTCATATGATCTGCCCTGCAACAGACCAGCAGTTATGAAGAACTTTAGTAGCATCTCTGATGCAGAACTCCACAAAATTGTAATACAGAGTAAAACTTCAACTTGCTGTCTTGACCCTGTCCCTACAACATTTTTTAAAAATGTTTTTAATAGTGTCTCCACTTCGGTCCTAAAAATAATTAACACATCTCTCGAGACCGGAACGTTCCCCAATGCATTTAAAACTGCTGTCGTGAAGCCACTATTGAAGAAACCAAATTTAGACTATAGTGTCCTAAGTAATTACAGGCCTATATCCAACTTACCTTTCATGAGCAAGATACTTGAAAAAGTAGTTTTTAATCAACTAAACAACTTTTTACATGATAATGGTACTCTAGAGAAGTTCCAGTCTGGTTTTAGATCCAGTCACAGTACAGAGACTGCTCTAACCAAAATAGTTAATGACCTTAGACTTAATGCTGATGCAAACAAGGTCTCAGTTCTTATTCTTTTAGATTTAAGTGCCGCATTTGACACAATTGACCACAGCATTCTAATCAATCGTCTTGAAAACTGGGTTGGTCTCTCTGAATGTACTCTTAATTGGTTCAGAACATATATTACTGGAAGACAATTTTATGTTAGTCTCGGAGATTATATGTCACAGAAATATGACGCATCTTTTGGTATTGCACAAGGAAGCTGTCTTGGTCCCCTTCTTTTTTCATTGTACATGCTACCACTAGGTAATATCATCAGAAAACACAATGTTAATTTTCATAGCTATGCTGACGATACGCAATTATATATTTCTGTTGAGCCAAATGACATAGATGCCTTATGCTCCCTGACTACCTGTCTGTCTGCAGTAGAACAATGGATGAGTAATAATTTTTTAAAACTAAATGAGGATAAGACAGAAATACTCTTAGTTGGCCCCAAAGCTAAAAGGGATGCACTTTTGAATATGTTAGGAAATTTGGCTCATCAGAATAGATCGGAAGTAACAAGCTTAGGTGTAATATTAGACTCCGACTTAAGTTTTAAAACACACATAAATAAAGTGACCAAGACAGCATTCTTCCATTTAAGAAATATTGCCAAAGTCCGGCCGTTTTTAACCCAGCAGGATGCTGAGAAGTTAGTTCATGCATTTATTTCAAGTAGACTGGACTATTGTAATGCTCTTTTAACTGGCATTCCAAAAAAGTCCATAGAGAAATTACAGCTAATTCAGAACTCTGCTGCTAGACTTTTAACAAAAACAAGGAAGAGAGAGCATATTACTCCTGTTTTAGCTGCACTGCACTGGCTCCCTGTATCTTTTAGAATTGATTTTAAAGTCCTTTTATTTGTATACAAAGCTCTCAATGGTTTAGCACTCTCGTACATTTCAGACTTCCTGTCTTTTTATGTGCCAACTCGAGTTCTCAGATCCGCCACAGCCGGCCTATTAAACTTACCTGTGGTAAATCGCAAAAAAAGCGGTGAGAGTGCTTTCTGCTATTATGCCCCGAAACTCTGGAACACTCTCCCGCAGGACCTTAGAACAGCAGACTCAGTTGGCACTTTTAAAAAGCAGCTCAAAACATACCTTTTTAAACTAGCTTTTGATTGATTTATTTGTCTTATATTAGCTCTTTTAAACTAGCTTTTAATTGATTTATTTGTTTTATCTTCTTATTTTACTATTTATCATTTTGTTTCCTATTTTTTATGTTCCCTTAATATTTTATTACTACCCTTATCATTTTTATTGTCTTATTTTTCCTTTTACCTGTTCCTATTGAATTTTAACTCAACATTTTTACTGTTTTAAATTTTCTTATGCCTTACTTTTATTCTCTTTTTTTTTTTTGTGTAATTTTGTGTGAAGCGCTTTGAGCTGCATTCTTTGTATGAAAGGTGCTATACAAATAAAGTTATTATTATTATTATTATTATTATTATTATTATTATCTGTTCTCACTGCCCCCTCAATACCACAGACAACTATATCCATGCCTCATGGCCCTGCCCACCAGTTCAACGTTCTGAAACACAATCACCCACACCATATCATCAATTCTGGACTGCACCATTCCGCTATCCCCAAATATATGTCTTCTTGGAGACCTAACAACTCTTGATCAACAACATCATAACTCCAAACCCATTCTAGTCACCCTTGCTATCTCCAAAAAAACAATACTCATGAACTGAAAAACTAGACACAACCTCAACATTTCACTGTGGACTCAACTAATTACAGAACACATTTTACACAAAAACATTACAGCCTCTTTACGAAAACAGTCAGAATATTTTCCAGAAATCTGGAAACCTATTATTACCGATTTAAATCTGCCTGTGAACTAAAGCCACTCGCACACACACTCATAAAAATACTAACACATCCCCATACACAAATAGGCACACAAACATAGCACCCTATTGTAATCTTATTTTAGTTATTACCTCATTTTAGCTATATGTATACAGTGTATATATTGTCCCTTCTATAGTCTTCTCCTATCTGCTATCAAAACCCCCTAATCTCTCGAATATAATTAATTACATTTGTTATGTATTCTACATCCCCTTCCTGCATATGTAAACATGTAATAACTCTGACTGTCAGTATTCAATTGCCCAATTGTCTAACCTTTGTGTGAAAATGTTTGAGCAATTGTCTGCTTGTCTACTTGTTTAAAAGTCAGTCTTCTGTCAGTATATCTGTACGTCCGTCCGTCCATCCATTTGTCCATCTGTCTGTTCATGGTTTATAATTGTAAATGAGACACTCTGATGAATACTTATCCACTACTTATTTTCCTTTCCTTAAATACTTTACCACTGATTATTATTCTTTTTCTTTTTCTATAGTTTAAAGTATTTACATATTTACTGTGTTTCTTTTTCTTTTTTTATGCTAGTTTTGTTGGTCATGAACAGCTTCACTAAAACTGTACAAATGCAAAACCTCACAATAAATGAGTATTATTTCTTTACATAAATAAAATGGACACGACTTGTATTAAACTTCCATTGGTTTCTGTAATCTTTCCCCCAGGAGTGTTTTGGCTCAATGTTTTCAGATCTCTATTAACTGTTTTTGCATAATTGTTTCATGTTCTACATAACTAAGCTCATGGGAGAAAAGACTGCTTTGTTTAAAAAATGAATATCAAATTGCACTATAACATGGCTGCCAACTCTCAGGGTTTGGTGATGAGACCCACGCTTTCATGCTCACGCCACCCAAACACAGCTCACGCAAAATGAAAAGAGCACAACTAAAAAAAAAGCCACTCCCTGATAAAATAACTTATGTATCAGCTACCTTCCTTTTGCTCTTGCATTTGTAGGTACGTTGTAAGAGAGAATATAGTTGGCTAACTACGTTCCATCATCACCAGAAAAGAAAGAGGAAAGGCTCTCCGTGGCTTTTTACAAAGTCAGACAACCTCAGCTTTTCCTATAGTTTTCCAGAAACTACCTACCTTCAGTAAGAATGACTAGCATTTAAAACATGCTTTCTTGCTAGCTATAATTAGCTAACTAGTTAGATTAAATTAGATATAGTTACTTACTATACAAATAAGATTAAGTTGGATATAGTTATAGGCTACTTACTACAAACAACCAGTCTGGGTGTGTCCAGTAGAGTGGGTGTGTCCTGTGCAGTAAGAGTAACCAATAAAAAGCTTGTGTCTCAGAGAGTAGGTGTGTCCTGTGGAAGGGTGTCACCCGTTTCAGTATATAAATGCTGTGTGTTCCTCTCCTAATGACAGAAAGAACTGGGCTCCACTCTCCTTTCCTGTAAGTATACTATTAATCTTCATATGGTGATAGCGCTGTCTGTACAGGGTTCTTGATCTGAAAAGCATGGAAAATGATTTAATTTAATTTAATTATTATTATTATTATTTCATTTCCAGGTCTGAAAATGTTTGAAAATTATGAAAAAAAATTGTTTAAAGCTAAGGGAAAAACATATTTTAAAGGCATATATAAAACATATTTTTTAAATGATATATATTTTTAAATAAAACTATGTTTCATTGCTATGGAACTTTATGGCAGTCAGATATAAAAAATGGAGAACTGGAAATAGTCCAGAGAGCTTAAGTTTGGCTTGCTGCTGATCATCTGAATTTGCTGTCTTTTGCAGCTTTTGACCAAGCCACTTTAACTTCTCACTTAAAACACAGTTTTTTTGTTATTAATTCCCAGGGTTCTTTCTCAGGGAGGGACTGTTGAAAAAAAAAATTCTTTGAATGTATTATTATAAAATGTATGTATTGCTACACATCCACTTGAACATTGAATAAACATAAATAACTGAACACAGCAAAATCGTCAGTGTTAATTGAACTCACATAGTGTTAAATTTAACACTATCCCAGTGTTTATATAATTCTCACGGGTTCCGAGTTAAAGTTACACTTTGGATAGTGTTAATATTTTAACTCTTTATAGTGTTAAATATCTGACACTCACAGTGTTGTTTTATGACACATGAAAGTGTACTTTTAACACTATATAGTGTTTTTCCCTTTCACCAGGAGTGTTAATTTCTAACATTCAGAGAGCTGTTTTATGACACATGAAAGTGTACTTTTAACACTATATAGTGTTTTTCCCTTTCACTAGCAGTGTTAATTTCTAACATTCAGAGAGTTGTTTTATGACACATGAAAGTGTACTTTTAACACTATATCGTGTTTTTCCCTTCCACTAGGAGTGTTAATTTCTAACATTCAGAGAGCTGTTTTATGACACATGAAAGTGTACTTTTAACACTATATAGTGTTTTTCCCTTTCACTAGCAGTGTTAATTTCTAACATTCAGAGAGTTGTTTTATGACACATGAAAGTGTACTTTTAACACTATATCGTGTTTTTCCCTTCCACTAGGAGTGTTAATTTCTAACATTCAGAGAGTTGTTTTATGACACATGAAAGTGTATTTTTGAAGTGTTTACCACCATGGATATATGCACTGCACTCCCACCATGAATGTTTTCACCAAATCTGAATATGTGTCTAGTCACCTGCAAGGCTACAGAAAACCAGTATGAATACTATCATGCTGTACTTCTCTTTCTTATCTGTGTATACTTAAGTTTAAATGCGTTGACCCACATGACTTCACAGTGAATAAGTATAATAAATCATAAAACAAACTATCATTTCACCTGTTTTTTATTTTGAATTTTTTTTTGTCCAAGATACAAGCACCAGGGAACAACTTAACTGTACATGCACATTTACAAAAAAAATAAAGGTACAATATATAGGCTCTCATCTCCACCATAAGCACTTTGTAAATCAAAGGGCTTATAAATTACAAGACTATCTGCTTTGATAACATCTTCCTCATCACTTCCAAATGCTTGGTAGGCATGAAAATGCTCACTGAAATGGTCAATCACAAGCTTGTTCACTAGGAAGTACATAACACTGTCGACTAAAAGTATCTTTTTTATTTTGCAAAACACCGGCATTTCATGTTCAATCTGACTGCAAATGATTAGTCCTGTCCTGTACTCTGTTCCACTGATTTTAACCCAGTTAGTAGAGAAGATGTCTTTCGGTACAGCAGCATGTAGGGCTCGGGCAAACATGTCACTATCCTCATTGTCCACATTAAATGATTTCAAGGGTCCATACTCAATATGGTTTAAAGGTGATGTCTCCCAATGATATGCTATGGACATTTGATGTTTTTTTGCAAGTGATTTAGTGATGTTCTTGAAGTTTTTAAGAGTGTTTTTGAAAACCTTGTGTTTTGCCTCAAATCTCATGCTCCACATATGTATTAGGGGTCCTATTTTTCTTATACATGCCGGGTAGTGTATCATAAAGTGATGTTTTGGGATCAGATTTCTATCTGGATACAACTGTTTCATGGTGTTCCATTATTAAGTGCTTTAAATGTACAGTCATGCCTAGTGTTACAGATGGAGAAAATATGATGTTGATTATCTGCAGTAAAAGCAGCAGCAAAGTCCAGTTTTGGTTTCCTTCGGGCACAATGTCACCAAAAAGCAAAGGAATGTTTCTTACAAGACAAAGAGTCTGAATGGAATTGAGTCCTATATTATTGCCACTACTGTCCAAGTTAATCCTTGTAGGACGATTTTTTCGCTCCACGTACCCATAGTCAAAAGCATAAATTCGAGACAGCAGATCAGGTTTTGACAAAACATTTTCTGAGAGATACTCCAATAGTAACTTTATCTCATACTGAGCCACCCCTTCAAGAATGTCGTGCATTATGTCCAAAGAAAAATTGTGGCAAACATGAAAGAACTGTAGGCTGTTCAGAGTTGAATTCTTCTTTAAACCAAACACTGATAACTTGTGTGGGTCTGATTGTAACTCATTGTAGTGCATTTCAAAAAGCTCTTTTCCACGCAAAATTATCTTGGGGTCATCCTCACTGTAAACATTCTGGGCATCATCTTTTTCAATCAAACACAAACGACAGAAATAACGTCCACTAAAAGACTCTGTAAAACCCCAAATTCCATGCATCCCCAAGTTGTCCCCAGTTATCTGACATATAGTGCCATGGACTTTTTCAGTGGAGAAAGGCAAATCAAGGCCATGACTCTCAAGCGTTTTTTTTTTTTTTTTAAATTTGTTTCTGATTTTCCCCCCATTTTTCTCCCAATTTAGTAGCCAATTGAACCCCTATTCTACTTCAATTCCCCCCGTGTAGCAACCGCTAGAGAACCACCGCTATACAACCCCGTCAGCCGGTAGTAGGAAAGAGGCCGCCACGTCCTCTACAGGGCGCGACTCCCCAAGCTCCTGACCGTGATTCCAACTCGCCCGGGGCCTTATTTTGCGTAGCGATTCTCATCCGAGCCCTCCCCCCACCCGGAAGCAGCCGCCAATTGCTGCTCCCACAGGGCGCTGGCCATGCTCGGAAAATGGCAGGACCGGGGCGCGAACCCCGATCCTCGGAGTACAACTGCGCTGACTGAAAGTCAGACTCTCCAGCGTTTTAATGTCATTGATCAGAGGCTGTAGAATAGGATCAAAGCCATATTTTTTCACATCTTCAGTATGAAACAGTGCAATCAAATGAATGTTCATCACAACAGAGTTAAACTTTGGTGGCAGATTTCTGAGGACAAAATAGAGAGCACCTATTTTGTGAATACCACGTTTTGACCCCAGTGGGTTAGCAGTTTCAAAGTCATCATAGTACATCTGAATTTGTAAAGTCGGTTGTTTAGAGAACAACGGATGCGTCTTAAAATAACTTCCATCACAAAAGTCTTCATATCTGTCAGTTTTTGATACACAAGGTTCCCCAAGCAGTTTACAAATATCAGAATTGCGACACATAAATTTGATTGTTTCCAAAATTGGAATGTAAACAAAAGTGTCATTCACCGGGACTTGGTCATAAGTACCTGTTTGCTTATTTCGCCTCGTATCAAATCGAACTCCTAAGATCTTTTCTACTGGCTCCACAACCCCCCATTTCTCATTGAAATATTTCATCCTTTTAGTTTCAGTATTAAAGCTAACAAATGGGTTTACAAAATTCTCCAGACTTTTTTCTAATGTAGATCTTACAGGATAATCTTTATGCACAGTAGACAGCACTTCATGCTTGACTTGGGAGTGCAGTTCAGTCCCAAGTTCTTCCAAATCACTAACAATTGTTGAAACAACACTATTTGCCAAACCACTTCCTTGGAGTTTAGCAATAATTGAAGCGCAGATATTTTTGGCATTTTCTTTGTTTCTTTGACCTGATCCATTGTCCTCAAAACAGCCAGCCTCTGGGCTCTGCATGACACTTGTTCCAGCAACTTCTGTAGTATCTTGGAGACTGTGAAAATTAGCTTGAAATGACTCTGAGTTTGCTGCATCACCACTTTGACAAGAATCCTTCTCATGCACACTAATTAAATGTTTTTTGAACCCAGAATATGTTGAAAACTGATGCCTACAACGATCTTGTGCACAAACCAACTTAAACCTGGTGCTAGGATAGAAACTGTGATCCATTCGTAAATGGGTTATCAAGGACTGACAGGGAACATGTACAGCTTGGCAAATGAAACACTTAAACATGTTTTAAACCTAGTTGAAGAGTTTTGCCCGAAACTCACGAACTCTTGGAGACTCATCTGTTGTTGTAACATCAATGTTGTAGACTGTTGTCTGCACGAAAGTGTAGAGCTGGACCAGTGACTCATCATAAGACAGGTTGAAAACGTAGTGGGATTTAAACAGTTCATCAAAGGCACCCAACGAGCTGGTGGCTTGGCAGGGGATGAGCCGTTTGTCCACGACGATGTAGGAAGTATCAATCTTGTTCTGGGTTCTGCCAGCAGCAAGGATGTATGGTTGTTTACCCTCTCTTCCCTGCAGGTGTTCATCGATGCTGCAGCATGACTAAAAAACAGAAAAATAACATGAACAACAACATGAACACCTTAAAGTGATTGTTCAGATTCTGGTTTTTGCTGCTCCATGCGAGTGTAATAGATCCTCCAGTTTAACCAGTTAACTGCCCCTGTGTTGTGAGAATGTGCGCTTTACTGGGAGTATGTTCCTCCCAAATGAATGGGGAGATACTGACCTGCATCTCCCCATTCATTTAGAAGGAACACACTTTAAAACAGCACAGGGGAGGAACAGCTAGCAAGTTTTCAACTGCTCACTGCATATTTGGGTCACCAGAAACTATAGGTCTGTAGGACACCAGAAGATTTGAGTTGCTAAACATGTCATGGCAAACTGTGTGTGTGTGTGTGTGTGTGTGTGTGTGTGTGTGTGTGTGTGTGTGTGTGTGTGTGTGCATGTGCGCATGCGTGTGTGTCCAAGAGGTCCTCACTGTTGAAGAATTGTTGTAAAGTTAACAAAGTTAAAACATTCAGATTAGTCCTTTCTTTTCTTGCACACATACATCTCAGGGGAAGAAAATCATGCCTTTGCAAATTGTCTCTGAGTTAATATAACTGAAAAACTGGCTCATGGGATTTTAACAAAGGAGAGATACATACTGTACCTTGTGAAAGTGCACAATTTTGTCCACTGCATCACTTGGACTTATTTTGGTCCTCTTTCGTCCAGCTGTGGGTGGCAAGAGATGGAGAAGGAGCAGCAGAGAAGCCATATCACTGTCCCAGTCTATAAGGAGGAAAAATGAGGCAAAACAAGTCATTAACTACTTGGAATGCATAAAGTAAATAGCACAAGCTATTTGGAATATAAACCAAGCATGCCATGTAGCTTACTGGTGTCATCGTTCTCTGTGAGTTTCTCAGCAGCTTTCAGAAGTCGGCACAGCTCGGTTGACTGAGTCAGGTGTTTGGCCTCTTTGATAACCTTTGGCTTGAATGCTGTGTCCCACTTCTCAAGCATCTTGGAGGCTGTTTCAGAACCAAACAGCAGCAGGAAGTCTTGATTCAGCTGTTGATCATACACACAATGCAAATACATCAAGCCAATGGTCGGTGCATTAACTGCTTATATCCAACCAAATAAAACACTGGAGTTTTAAAACCATGCACAACTCACTAGTCCTTTGACATCTAAAAAACGTGGAAATGTTTTAAAGACATCTGTGGTTCTCTGCGGGTCATGCACTAGGTCCTGGCGATGTTGCAAGGTCACCTTCATCTTCTGAAACACACTTGCTTCATTAGGACAGTGAACAAGAAATGATATAGCCTCCCTGCAGGCATCTCCATCAAGCTGCTGAGGTTCTGTGGCTGCTGATCTTCGGCGCTTGGGTGCTTGTGCTTGAGGTACTGTGGCTGCCTTGACTGGCTGTTTTTGTTTATTCCTGGACATGGTCTTGAGGCGCCATGCTAAATATCCGGTGCCTTTTTCCGCATCATAGAAGTGCTCCTGTTGAGTTATTTTCAAAAGATTATTACAAAACATCTATCACACATTGATCTTACAGAAACTGCATTGTGAAACTAAAGGACAGTCACTTAATAGATGTGCCATTTTCAAATTCATGTGTACGGTAGTATCCTATTGACCCAATTCATTGTGATTGCCACAGGGAACATTTTCATATGTGATGGTTGGCTTAATGGTTATTTTGCATTGTCATGTTATCTTCATGGCCAAGTTGAACTTCGTAGCATACTCTACACTTTAAATTGTTCAGTGGTACTCTGTCTGGCATGACATTTTTTTTAGGTCATTATCAATCAAATTAAACCAAAGAATGTTGCAACTTTACCACTTTATTATAAGCAATGTGGTGCATTTAATCATGTAAACTAAAACCCCAAAGCTCAAGTCTGTAAAACTAGTGTTTTTTGGAAATAAACCTTTTTTAAAACTTACATAGCCCTTTGGAGAAAAAGGATCCTTCAGCGAAGGAAAGAGGGTGATAATTCCCAATGCATACTTCTCCCTCCGCTTACGGGAAGGAAGCCTCCTTTAGAGCAAAGAAAATGGTCAATTTCAAGTCAACTTTGTTTATATAGCACCAAATCACAACAGAAGTTATCTCATGACACTATTCATATAGAGCAGGTCAAGACCCAGGGGTTAACACCAAGTTCTACTTGCCCAAAGGTCATATTCACTTGCCCAAAAAATAAAATAGTCCATTATAAACAATTATGAGTAAAATTTTAATCATCTTTAATTTTAACATTATTTTATGGATTAGCAAACTCATTTTAACAGGTTTTTGTTACATTTTTCTATTACTTGCATGCTGAGTGTGTTTCCTTACTCAACAACGTGAGCTTAAGTTGTCTATTATTTTTAAGGCTGTGTTCTTCTTTTATTTTAAGTAAAGATGGAAACAGACTTTTAAACATTTATTACACTGCTCTTTGAGCAGCTTTCTCTAGATGATAGCTTTCTCTATTATTGGGCAACCGTTAGTGTCAATGCCTGAAGACCATACTCTTAAAATACAAAAACAAAATCCAAATGCCCACTGATGACTATAGGGCCCCATTGATTTTAATTCAATACCATGCATTTTATTTAACAATTTTTTAAAGAATCACTTACCCATGCATCTCAGTCATATGGCTAGCTAATATATTGACAAGCTGTCTCCGGGTGCGGTGCTTCAGTGAATTTTCTGACTTGTACTCTTCAAGGACATCCTCACCTCCAGGTTTTCCAAGCAAGGCATTTTCTACCATCTACTCACATAAGAGAAAACTAGTTTTCAGTGTAAAACTCTTCCAGACCAGCATAAAGTCATTTGAACAATATACCACATTATCTATCTAATATATAATATATAATATATATATATATAATATATAATATATATGTTCAGACAAAGGGTGAAAGTTATTCACTGTATCAGAGGAAGATCAAAAACAGCAGTGCTGCGAAAGAAAAAAAACAAAACAAAAAAACAGGTAAAGCAGCAAATAGATAACACTTCTCTTTGACAATGGGTCAGGTTAAAAGCCAAAATAAGCAATATAGTTGGATTTCAACTACTGACTACCTTTCAACCAACTACACGACTACTTGCAGAAGAGAAATTACCATTCAATGTATGTGAATGTTAACCTAATTTAATAAATGTGTATGGAAGAGAAGTTACACAGTACAGAGCTACGCAACAGCCAAACCCTGGGTTCACTTTTACTTCCTCACTAAATTAAGTTTACTCAGTGGCCAGCAGACCAGACTGGTTGTACTGGGCAGCTCCAGGTGTGAATGTGTAACTTGTGTAAATGTGATCAGGGTATTCCTGAAAAAGAGAGCATTGCTGTCAGAGAACTACCATCTGAATAAATAAAGTCACGGTACTCCGATTGGTGAGAATCTCAATTGAGTTTGACACTAATTCATCACTAGTTCACTCACTAGGTCATCACTAGGTTGATGATGTTGAATCAAAATTGTAAGCATCTACTGCTCTCAAGTACCTCTTTTGCAGCCGCTGACTCAGAAACCTCTGTGGTAGACCTGTTCCTGGCTTCAGAGCTGCCTGTGGGAATCCCCTGTTGTCTTTGAATGGAGAGGTCATTGTCACTTGAAGAAAATGATGTGAGGGTATCCGTGAGGGAAGATGGTGTTGAATGATCTAAAGGAGAAAAATCTTTTAGGACAAGAAAAGACACAAGGGTGACTTGCTAGAAATGTGCACAGCCACTAGTAGAGATGATTTGTGATATGGTGATTTCAAATAAAATTTCTAAATGTCAACATTTTTGACATAGAAAACTGTGACCTTGTGTAACACATGCATGGGACAATCAACCAAAGCCACATTTTCAAACTGTTTTGGCAACTGGATGCTGATCTTTTTTTTGCTTAAATATCGTTTCTTTGTTCATCTATTTTGTCACAGTATTATGACAGTCACGGACATAAAGGGGTCTAATCTTGACAATATTTGTGCAGCGGAAAAACCCTGAGCATTGATTACAACTGACTTCATAATGAAAACTACCTTCATCTGAAATTCTGTCACGAACTGTCAGGCATAAATCAGGACAGGTCTCAATCAGTTCAAGAAGGATGTCTTCCTCCACTGCTGTGTCAGTTTCATCAAAAATGTCAAGTTCAGCTGCATCTGGAAGCCCAAACTTGTTTTTTACTACAGAAGATAAGCATGAAACCAGATAAAGATACCTGAAGCAGGTCTTAAACTATACATAATGATTCAACGATAAACACATTTTTATCTCTAAAACTAATCTGAAATTGCACATTGCTTTCACTTGTTAACAGCAATATTATTATGTTGCATTTTGGTCATTACCAACAGAATGTACAAGACAAAACACTAAATTTTAGACAAAAGTTGAAAACCACCAGGTGTCAATTTAACTGCTCATGTCTCTTGCTGCAATGGCAGATAAACTGGTTTCCAAATGAAATGGGACTTCCTAAGTGTGACAACACTTTAATTTTATGCCAAACAACCAGGGGGAGCAAGCGAATCCAGATGAGGGAATTGTCTCAAGTGGGAAAACTGTTTCACAAAGTAACAGCGAGAGGTAGCATACAAATATACATTTTCAGTGCTTTCCTGTATTTTGAATGTCAATTTAAACAAAAAAGGCCTGCAACAAGAAGTATACTGCTCTCTTGACTAAAGCTGATAATGCCAACACGAACTGTCATAACAAGAAAGCACCACAAGTAAAATAATAATACATTATGACATTCCTAACATTCCAATAAATTATGCATAGCAAAGAAAAAAGGCAATGCAGCTATATTTTGTTACACAAGATGGCCACTCACCTTCATTGATGAATTCCAAATAGGTGAAACCTGACTGCAATCTGATGTACTTCTTGGTACTATGGTGGTTACCTTCAGCAACATGATGACATCTTGAAACTGCACCTCGTGGAGAAAATTGAGAAATCTAGCTGTTTAACTTTCTCAGGTATTAACTGAATTACGGTATTAACTGAATTTCAAGTCAAGCCAAGTGGCCAAAAAATGACAGTAAAAAGGCTATTTCAAGCCCTCAAAACAAAGCTATTAGACCTGATACTGGTCTAAATACTAGTGGCGAGCGCCAGACTTTAATCCCCCCCCAACAGTTTCAAATCAGCACTGACAGGCGCATGTACAGACACAATATGCTCCCTCTCACACACACACCTTTCTAAACAGTTTATTAATTTTATTATTATATTTATGCAATCCACCGACCACCCCAACTGTACAACGAACCTTAACCAACGCTGTATTTGCCGAAGTAGGCCTACTCCCCCACACACGGTAGCGCCGCCATTTTGTGAAAACATTGGCCATCACTTGCTTAAACCGTTACTTTACCCCACGCTTTGCCCACTGTTGGGCATCTAAATTACATTGAAACACTCTAGCCGTGTCAGGAATAATCCCATAATTCCTTTCGATGAACTTTCAAAGCAGACATTTTCGGTTTTTTAATGGCGAACAGTAGCAACACCGCAACCTTCGCGGAGACCTACTTCAGCAGCTACTATGGTCGCATGATTCAGATAATATTGAGGATGATTATGTAAGGAATAATGCCCGACAAGGTGTCCGCTTCGCGTCTGACGGTTCGCGTCTCCCCGTCGTCCGGTAATTTGTGATAATGGACACCTCGTCGGGTATTAGCCTGTTTCAATAGCAGACAACAGCGACCCCGCAAGCAAGTTGAAGCGCTGCTACAAACGTGAAAATAAAACCAGTAAAGCAAATTTAACTGTACTGAAACTAGCCAGCTTTACAGCTGCCTAAACATAATTTATATCAGACTATATTATTTATATTCAATCAACTGTAACTGGCTAATTGAACCCTAACCCCCACCACACACACAAACAGTCGCACGCCATTTTGTGGAAAAACACTGGCCAGCATTTGCCTAAAATGTTAGTTAATCCACTTTTTAAATTGCATTCAAACACGCTGTATTTATTTTAGCTGTAGGCTACATTTGATGTTAGTTCTACCTGAGACAAATGTGACCCATCATTGACTAAGTTAGCTACCTTGCCACTTGTTAGCTAGCATGTTGTTAAGCTAACATTAGCTAGTAGTCTATCCACCAGCTTCAATGACGCTTATCAATCACTTTACAGACCACTTGACGTTAACACATGATTTTATATAACGATTACGAAGTAAATAGATTCGTTTCTTACCTTATTAAACCGTATAATTCAGACACTGGGTTCTCTCCTCGATCGCTGCTCCGTCTCGGTGACGTCAAGTAAAAGAGCGCGTAAAAACTGGATGTCATGTTTTAACTCAGCAGGAGTGCTTGCTCTCAACTCGCTTGAATAGCACCGCCCCCAGAGCTATTTCAGCACTGCAAGTGTTGAAACCACACCCAAATCAACACCCATCAACTCAAAATAATTTACACTGGAAAATTAACACAAATTAACACTACAGATTTTGCTGTGAAGATTAATGTTACTGCCAATAAACACATCTGCACGTACAGACAGCACCTCCCAGTAGATGCCATGTGGCTATATACAGCAGCAACAATTATCAATAAGTAGAGCCAAGTGATATTTAAATATAGCCTATTCATAGACTATGAATATATTATCAGGTTCTACAAATATATGAACATAATCATGTTTCAAAGATTTAGGGATGGTCAGATCCCCTATGTTATACTACCTCAGTTAAAAATAAATTAAATGGGCCTCATGCGAGAATATTCTCTTATTTTTCTTATAAAAACATTCTTGAGAGATGTTCAAACGAGGACTTCACACCGAATTTGCAAAACATTTTTAACCTCCAGAAATCTTCTTACAAGCTAACGTAAATTTACCTGCTCTTAAATGCATGCGCAACAAGCCAATTGCTGGGAATATCATTTAGAAATATTTGCTTTGGCAACGAATAACAGGACGTTTGGCGTAACCCATTAGACAGGTCGCAACCAATCTTAAATTTTGTTCTGACCAAAGAGTAAATACAAAAATAAATAAAAAATGGTGAATGGCCAAACCGTTCTTATCTGCCACATAAGAACACATTTTATGGGTACGAGGCCCCATATATCTGTACCAAATGAAACACTATCTAAGAAGACACATATCTTTGTGCTTATGAGTAAAGTAATAAAGTAGCCTATGCACATACTGTCCTGGACACTATGTCTACATTTACTATAACAAATATTAATGTTCCCAGGGCTTGTAGCTGCCAAACTGCGATTATTCATAGAGTGTTCCATTAGCATTTTGCTGTTACCATTTTTATGCCCTAATGCTAAATCTGTTATCATAGAATTGTAAAGGTTTATTTAAAAACGATATCATGAACAGAATTATGACCCATCAAAATAATTAGTCCCAACAATTAATCATCTACTTTAGTGATTGGTGTTTGATCTTAATAAAATCTTAATCTTAACCTAATCTTAATGCAAATTTTTTCATGTACTTCACTTTCTGAAAAAGGCTGAACAAATCCTTCCAATATTTGCTTTATGGTGAGATAGAGATGATGAGATGAGATGATCTGCCAACTGGCTTTGTAATTGTGCAAAAACGCTGGAGATTGACAGCTGAAAACCATAATGTTTGGGACAAATGGCTTCACAGGTGTTTCTTAGCAACATAAATAGCAAGTAATAAGTGTTAGTCATTAACTGTTATCAGGGCCGGATTTACTAAGGATTGTAACTGCTTTTCCCATGGAAAAGTAGTCGCTACAAGGTCGCAATATCTACGTGGGATTTACTAAACGGTCGCAATGGGTCAGAATCACCATTAGGATGTTTTGCGGGGATTACTCTGCAACTTTCCTTTTGATGCATAGTTCAATTTGTTCATGCAAATGTAAAACTGGAGTGAATGCGCTAAAACAGGGAGGAGATTACATGAATTAGGCCAATTAAGTATTCCATCTAATTTACTAAGGCATTCATTGCGACTCTTTGTGTAAGAATTTTCAGAACTCCTGAAAGCAGGCGCTAATTTCTCTGCGCTGACAGAGCCTATATCTCACATACAGGATGCTGGAGAAAGCTGTCGGGCTGTGTATGCACAGCCTCAGCAGAACGAAAACATGCTACTTCACACGTTTCTACCAATCACTCCTCTTTTATTTTCAGATATCATATGACATTATATTTGTTTTATTGAAAGGATGGAAGACTTCTATTGAAGTCATCAGCAGTTCTGAATTTAAACAATTGTTGTACCCATATATTCAGTAGGGGTAGGCTATATGGGCGGCTGTGGCTCAGGAGGTAGAGCGGGTCGTCCGCTGATCGCAGGGTTGGCAGTTCGATCCCCGGCTCCTCCTGTCCACATGTCGAAGTGTTCTTGGGCAAGACACTGAACCCAAAATTTCTCCCAATGAGCATGCTAGCGCCTTGGTGTGTGAATGGGTGAGTGAGAGGCCATTGTAAAGCGCTTTGGATAAAGGCACTATATAAGTGTAGTCCATTTACCATTTATATATATAATGCATTGTGAATACAGTTGTACCTTCATACGCTCTGTATGTGTACCTCATCATTTTCAGTTTTTTTTTTCTTGTGGTATCTCGCTATGTGTGCCTAGTTGCTTCGTATCCATTTCTTAGCGCCTCTGGACGGGTCATTGTTTCTGACCATTTCTATGGGTGTCTCATACTGCAAATTTACGAATGAAGGCTTTTAATTTCCTTTATGGCGTAATTAAGACCAGTCATATTAAATCGGTTGTTAATGTGTCTGCAACCGAATATAGCGAATGTTTTGTGCTGCTACCATTTCCTTAGTAAATCTGTCCCCAAGAGTCTTTTGATGTTGTTGAGTCACAGACATAAACAATTCATGGCATGCAAAGGATATGTAATCAAATACTAAACATGGCTGCTTTATTTCACATGATGCTAATTTGTCCCATTACATTAGTTAGCCTGAAAAAGGGGGACCATGTAAAAAGTTATAATTTGTTATATTTATACAAATGCCCTCTAACAAAAGTTGGAAATTGGTACTTTAACCTCATATGAATGGCTTGGTTTCAAATCTGAACTTTTGAAGTATAGAGCCAAATAATAATAAAAAAATGCTTCCCTTGTCCCAATACATATGTAGGGCACTGCATATACAGCATATAGGCTGCCACCTGCACAAAACCACCTCTCCCAAACACTCTTTAAAAAGTGGGGTGAATTCAATAAATATAAATAGTATTACAACACCCTCATTCTCCCACACTGCTACAAAAACCCCTAAGAGAAACATTTCTTAACCCCTAAGAGAAACAGCGACTACCATATACACTTCATGTTTGTGTGGCTTCCAGCTTCAGGATTTTGGTCCCATTATAAAAGAGTTGCATTTTTGTTGTTCACTGGCATGAAACTGGCAGAGAGCCCATAGATGCATAGATGTAATACTTTACTTGTAATGAAACCATTTGCACCCAACTTCCCCACCTTGTCATGTCACCACTCATTGAACACTCTCCACTTCTTAATTGAGTGTTGTCGCCAATCAGCAGCAAGGCCATGTGATCAGGTGATGAGTTTTTGTCAATCACATACACGCTCCATGATTTACTGTGTGACAAGGTAAATGTTGTGAAAAAACTGTGATGAACTTAATGAAAAGTTTTTGCATTTTACCTGGAAACTTAAAGATGACCTGAATATGTAAATAATGTAAGATTCATTTTTTATTAATACAAATATAAACTCCTTAAATTGGCAATGTTTTATATCTTTCAGAAAAATACTTCACAAAAAGAAGCAACAGATAGTAAAGGATAAACATGGGGAACAAAGTACCAACAGAAAGTGACATGGGGGACAGCCTGAGATGTGCCAGGTGTGACGGAGTACTGCCTCCCTGCTATTCCTTCTCAGATTTAACAAAGCGCATTATTGATCAAAAAGTTCAATATGTGTTCAATGGAGGTGAATACTTCAGGGAGGTGGGCGTTTCTGAATACTTCTGTAGTGACTGCTTTCATAAGCCAATCAGGGACCGAGAAAGAAGACAGAAACTCGGGGAAGAGCAGGAAAGAAGAGAAAAACTGAGCCAAAGGCTGCAACAATCACAACAACGTGCTGAACAGCAACTAGAGCAACAATTGAGCAGAAGGTCAGTGGAATTTGAACGTAAGCAATCCGTATTAAAACAGGAGCTGGATGAGTTTTCGACAGATGAACCGGACAAATTCAGTGATGATCTCCTAGAAGTCCTCTCATCAAGATGTGACATCGCAGTTTCAAGCCTCAATTTCAGCCAGCTGACAGCTGATGAACTGGGGCAGATTATTTCAGTCCTCGACAGCCTTCTGTTTGATGAATGGATGAATGCTCGTCCGCCCCTCAGAACGTTACAGCACGCACAGGTATTTCTCACACAGCTGTGTATCCTGTCTCTGGAGACATCTGAGGGAGTTTCTCTGCAAAGCTTCTCTAATACTGTGCAGTCCCTGGTGGAGACTATCAGCCAATCAGCAGATAACATTTTTGAGAATTTATTGCTCACACAAGCCCTGTATTTGAGCCTTGTGCACTTTTTCACTGACCATGATGACTCTGGCAATGAGGCAGTTCAAATAGCCAGACGATGGGTTGAGGGAGACCTCTCTGCTCAGACTCTCTTTGTTCTAAACTTCCTCTGCACTCTCACAGAGTCACTTCAGAAGGTAGTCGGAATGGCCTCTGTGTTTGTTTTAAACATGGAAGTCCAGTGCTTGAAGCTTCTGTTCTCCACACTCACAAATCTCAATGAGGAAGAAACCCACTCAGAAGTCACTGAGATGCACCTCAGACTTATTGAAACAAATGGATGGAACCCTACAGAGGTACTGAGTCTCCTCAAAGCACTGTCAGAGAGATATACAGAGGATGCTTCAATAACTAAAATCCTTACTTTACTACAAGTGTATGATGTATCTCCAGCATGGAAAGATAACTCTAACCGATCTCTCATTGAGGCTCTTGAGTTCTCTCACCCTGAGAATTTCCACACAATTCTCCTAGAAGTCCTTGAAAACCAAGATTCTGATAATTCACAAACTGTAGCTGAAATTCAGGAATTTCGATGACAATGAGTTAAACAGGATACAGAGAATGACAGCTCACAGTCTGAGACATTCACAAATTGACCCAGAAGGTCAACTTGTTTTAAACCGTAACTATAAGAGTGAGAAAATGGATGATTCCCATATCCAAGAAATCCTGACTCAGCTGTGCAAAGCAGTTTTCCAGTCAAAAGGCTGGTGGCCATCCCGGAGTCAGATGATGTGCTGGTGTGCAATAGTGCTGACAGAGAAAAGTCAACCACCTAAGCTGTTTGGTTTTGAAGATGACCTGTGTGTCACAGCCATGGTAGCAGCCATGCAAATCTACACGGGAAACAAACTAGATATTGTGCTGAGCTCTGGTGCTCTTTCAGAGCAGGAAACCAAGGAGTGGTCTGACTTCTACAAGCAGCTTGGAATTTCAATCAACACAAACAGGAAGAGGATTAATGAGTCATACATTGATGTTTATAAAGCAGACATTGTGTATGGTGCCATTGAAGACTTTATCACTGATTATTTTCAATACAGCTTCGAGGTGATGGAAGGAAGAGAACCTCAGCTTATTCGTGGATTTATCATTGAAAAAGGATGTCTCAGTGCTGGCCATAATCTCAACTTCTCAAGACTCAAGGACAATGATGCCCTGGGGTTTGTAGCAGAGGAACTGCAAAGCCTCATGGGTAAATGTTACAGTGACAAAATGGAAGTGAGGCAGAGTTTTGTTCGGGAAATATTCAATGTGCTCCATGCTGATCTAAAACTAACTGTAAAGTGGCAGGTTATGACCTGCTCAAAACAATTAACTGGAACGCAATTATCTTCTCGAGATGTCTTTGTTATTAACTTTCTTGAGACTCTCCTGAAAGCAGTTAGCAGAGAAGCAGTAGGAAAGGGAAACAGGGATTCTCCTGTAGTCACATGGTGTTTTCAGAGTCTATTTGCCTGTGCAATACAATTCCAAGCCTCAGAACCTGCAAAAGTACTGATGCAGAAGGTGTTGAATCTTGTAGTTCAGAGACTTTGGTCACCAGAAAAGGCTTTATTCCTCCTTGAAAAATTAGCTTGCCACCATCAGGATGGAAGCTTTATTTCCATCATGAAGATTTTACAGTTGATTACAACATATCAATTGTCATCAGAGTGGAGAGATGAGGACAAACAATCTCTCCTTCAGCTCATGAATTCAGGAACCCAGGAAGTGATTCAGAATTTGCAAGAAATCTGCCAAGGAAAGAAAGAAAAAAGTCTTGATACTCTTTTTGATGAAATAAGGGCCATGGAAGACCTCGATGAAGAAACACTGCAGAAATCATACACTATAATAAAGCATGTACAAGACCTGATACAAACTGGCAAAATTAAAGATCACGCAGATGCAGAGCGAGCTTGGAGTCTGAGCCACAGCATGAAAACAGAAGACCTTCAGGAGGTCCTGGCTGTACTATGCAATGCTGTACACCATACTATAGCTGGGGGCAAGTGGTGGCCCAGAGGCACTCAAATGGCAAGCTGGTGCTTCTTAGCCTTGACTGACAATGGAAAGCTTCTGCAGATGGGCACTGGGGAAGGGAAGTCTGTTGTGGTAGCAATGTTTGCAGCACTGCGTGCACTCAGGGGTGAAAAAGTAGATGTGGTGTCCAGTTCTCCAGTGTTATGCCAAAGAGATGCAGAAGAATGCGCTGACTTTTTCAGCTACTTTAGCCTCACAGTGGACACCAACACCAATAAAACCAAGAACACAGATCGAAAGATATGCTACCAGAAGGATATAATCTATGGAACTGTTGAGACCTATGCTGCAGATCACCTTCGACAGATATTTGAGATGAAGGACGTGAGTCCTGATCGCAGCTATGACTGCATCATAATCGATGAAGTGGACTTAATGTTACTGGACCAGGGAATACAGGTGACCTACCTGTCCAGTCCCATGGTCTCCATGCAGCACCTGAACATTATTCTGACCATGATCTGGGGCCATGTACACCAGTATGGTCTCATTTACACAGGATACCAGACGTTTGTACATGGTCCCCCTGCTTCATTCTTCAAGGCCATATTTGACTCAATAGACACAGAGGGAACTGAAATTGACGATGCGATGGACATTTTGCAGATTGCTGAAGAATGCAACATTGTGCAAGAAGGATTTACAGAGGAAATCTACAAAAGTGACAAAGATGTAATCCTTACAAAATTGAAAAATGTGAGTCAAGATGCTCAAGTAAATTTCTTCAAAGAAATTGAGGACTACGTCCCCTATGGGTTTACTGTTTATTCTTTAGATGACAATGGATCTCTTAGTCTTAGAAAGCAAGGCCTGAACGAGCAGGTCATTCAAAACCTAAAATTTCTCATTTTAGATGATGGCTTGTGTTGTCCTCTCTATGATTCAGAAGAAATCCTCATTGAGCCCATTGCAGAATTAATATCTGATCAGCTGCACTACACTCCATCTGAAAACAATAAAAAGAAAATCAATATCCCTGGATTCCTGAAAGATCTGGTGGAGCAAAAATTGCCAACATGGGTTCAGAATGCCTTTTTAGCCATGAGACTGAAAAAGGGACAGGAATATGTTGTGGAAAACGAGCATATCTATCCTGTGGATTTCAAATCCACAGGTATTGTTGAAATGAATAAGAAATGGGGTGAAGGTCTTCAGCAGTTTGTGGAGATTAAACACCAAATCAAAATAAGCACAATGTCAGCAGTGACAAACTATGTTTCCAATGTCTCCTTTTTTGAGAAGTACAATGGGAAAATATATGGAATGACAGGGACACTTGGGAGCAAAGCAGACATGACGTTTCTGAATAACCAATATCCAAATCTCTCTGCCTGTGAAATGCCATCTTTCAACAGGAAAAAGTTATTTGAGGATAGAGGTATTCTCAAGGCCTCTACTGAAGAGTGGAAATCTGAAATTAAACGTGTGCTTTTGGATCAAATTTCCAGAAATGTATACAGCACTGGGAGAGCAGCCCTGGTGATCTGTGAAACTATCAATAAAGTAAATGACCTCCATGAAGAGCTAATAGACTGGATCCGAGGTGAAGTCATTATCTATGCACGCAGTGACACAAACAGCTTGGGTGCACTAGATAACAAATTAAAGCCTGGTGATGTGGTTCTTGCCACAAACCTTGCGGGGCGTGGGACAAATATAAAAGTCACTACAGAAGTGAACCTAAATGGAGGATTATTTGTGATCCTCACTTTTCTTTCTGAGAATGAAAGAGTGGAACGCCAGGCTTTTGGGTGAACTGCACGCAAAGGTAACCCTGGATCTCTGAAGTACTTTAGTGAGGAATGTATGGCTGGCCTGAGTTTTATAAAAATGTCCTCACCCAAATCTACAGAGAGTAAGATCAGCAGCCTTGAAAAACAGTTCACCACCAAGTGCAACATGCTCGGTTTCCTTGATAAAAACATCAGTGAAGCCATCAAGAAACTGGAAGAAATTAAAGAAAAGGGGGGAGATGCTGTTGCAAAGAAAGCTCCAGTCTTCACCCTGGTGTCAGAGTCTGAAGAAGAGCTCCAAATGGAAGCATTCAATCTCTACGATCGAGGTCTGCACTACGTCTTTTCTTTGGAGGAGGAGCCTCGTTTCCCATGGGAAGCTCTGGTGGTGTTCTTACTCGGAGTTGCACAGATTGTGGGAGGGACACTGCTCACTGCCTTTACATTTGGTGCACTAGCACAAGTCGGTATGGGGCTCATCGTTGAAGGAATTTCAGACTGTATCACTGGCATAGAGTCTATGATAACAGGAAAATTCAGCTGGGAATCATGGGCAATAGAAAAGGCCATTTCTATTGCTGTCTCTCTCATTGGGTTTGGAATCGGAAAGCTGGTTTCAAAGGGCTTCAAAGCTGCAAAAACGTTAGCAAAGGGATTTGGGAAACAGCTAAAGGCAATGCCAAAGTTTTTGTCCAGTGAAGCTAAAGAAGGCTTTAGTGTTGCGATGAAGACCAATATGAAGAATTCAGTAACCGTCACTGCTAAAACAATTGTACAGGAAACAGGTTCCTATGGAATTGGGATGACAGAGAAAGTAATAATTGCTCAAATACTAGCGAGAATAGAAATAGCAGTGAAAAACGAAATCCTTAATGAAGTGACTTCCAATATGGGAAAGAAACGCCTGCGTGCATTAACAGACTCAATTATACTCTCACATATTGAGGATAAAAAGGATTTTGAGGCCCTCTTGAGGACCGACTTAATAAAGCCTAAATTACTGGCTATTTTCACAAAGCTTAGCACCAATGCATTAGCGCCATTTTCTGTAGACCTCGGCTGGCAGAACCAGCTTAACGCGTCCATCATCAATGTGCTTGACACTGTGATGAGAGACGCT
This sequence comes from Ilyophis sp. 1 JC-2022, assembly GCA_022702515.1. Lineage (NCBI taxonomy): Eukaryota > Metazoa > Chordata > Actinopteri > Anguilliformes > Synaphobranchidae > Ilyophis > Ilyophis sp. 1 JC-2022. Next base: position 84,531,971 of record CM040400.1, on the reverse strand, counting down.
AAAGGAAGAATTAAGGCAATTCTGATTGCTATCCAAGGGTTAAATTTTTCTAATCTGGCAGCAAATGCAATCAGTTCAGTGCGCACCCTCTCAAAAGAATTTTTCGTTGGACTACGTGAAGGGCTGAAATATTTAAACAGGGTAAGAACCAATAGAATTGTGAAGGCACATGACCTATCAGAGTTAGAAAAGAACATGCTGAATGACTTCAGGAAGGACATAATCAACACCATCAGCACTTTACTGGCAAAGGCTTTAGTTCAAGTGTTTCACCAGAAGTTCTCCAGTCACCTTGTTAGTAAAGTTCAAGGCAAGGTAAATGCTGCCATTAAGGACCGTGTGAGCTCACGTTTAAATACTAAGGAATCGGCGGAAAATCTCAAAGCCGCACAGGAGAGTACATATAAAACACACATGCCAGGAGATGCTCAGGCAGGAGGGTCAGGTCAACAGTCAATGTCACATGCTGAAAAGGTCAAGGATACAGAGACGACTGGTAGCAATGTCGATATCAAAGTCCTGTCAGAAACTACTCGCACTAAGGTTGTGATCTTAACAGAGGATAAAGATGGAAAGCTTATCAAAATGCAGGAGATGAACCCCAGCACTGACGATGCCAGTCAAACTGTGACACTAATCTACAGGCCTAAGAGTGACGAACACCCAGATGGACATTATGATGTGCAAATCAATAAGCGAACAGTGAGAGTAGAGAAAGGAGACGTATATAGCGCCATGGCACACGGCATGAATCCAAATTCCAGAGAGGAAGACATTGCATCTGCAGCAATTAACCTGCGAGCTAAGGAGGCCGAGGCCCTGGAGAAAACACCAACCCACTTTGAGTCTTTTATTCAACGAGATGCGTGGATTAAAGAAGTTATGAAAGGGTCCTGGAAGATATCGGTGGGAGTTGAAAAGAAAAATAAAATTCTGAATGCTATAACAAAGGAAAGAGAGGAAGTGACAGAGCAATCTGAAGGAACTACACAAATCATCAATGGAGATAAACAACCATCGAAGCACATTATATCGGCATCTGAAAATTTTACCACGATCATGCACAATGTCAACTTCCAGTTGTTTATGCACCATATGAGCGAAATAATAAGTACCCTACTGCAGAATCTCCAGAGCTGAAAAGGTTATTGGCTGAAACCATCAGCAAGGATGACGTTGAGGGCACCTTCAAACTGACCATCATAGGTGCAACGCCAATGTTTATGCTGGAAAATAAACATTTTCAGAATGAAGACATGAGTCTGACCAGATTGGATACTTTTGAACACAGTTTTCCAGAGCAAGCTAAAGAAATGGTAAACACATGGTTCAAACTCCTGGAAAGCAAAACAGATCTCATGAAACCGGAGACTAAACGAATACTTGAAAACTGGATCGATGCGAAAGGATTCCTAGATCCAAATGATGCCTACAGGAAACAAATCACCAGTTCCATATAAAAAGGTAATATCACATCTAAAATCTCACAGAAATAATATATGGATCATTAAAAAAATAATAATTGCAATCAGATAACTTGCATTGTAATCAAAGGACATACATATGAGAGACCACATTTTCAGTGCACATGTATGCATTTCTGTAAGCAGAAGGAGCAGGTGAACCGTTTGATATGTGGTATATGTTCACTTACTTGTGTTGTATCTACAGTGGGTGTGGCCACACATGAGCAGAGGATGTTAAAGGCCAGATGCACCGCAGATGAGCGGCTCCACAGGAAGAGCTTCCACCTCCCTTCCTCGTTCTGTGCGAGCTGTTCCACCTCCCTTCCTCGTTCTGTGCGAGCTGTTCCACCTCCCTTCCTCGCTCTGTGTGAGCTGTTCCACCTCCCTTCCTCTCTCTGTGTGAGCTGTTCCACCTCCCTTCCTCTCTCTGTGTGAGCTGTTCCACCTCCCTTCCTCTCTCTGTGTGAGCTGTTCCACCTTCCTTCCTCGCTCTGTGTGAGCTGTTCCACCTCCCTTCCTCTCTCTGTGTGAGCTGTTCCACCTCCCTTCCTCTCTCTGTGTGAGCTGTTCCACCTCCCTTCCTCTCTCTGTGCGAGCTGTTCCACCTCCCTTCCTCTCTCTGTGTGAGCTGTTCCACCTTCCTTCCTCTCTCTGTGTGAACTGTTCCACCTCCCTTCCTCTCTCTGTGTGAGCTGTTCCACCTCCCTTCCTCGCTCTGTGTGAGCTGTTCCACCTCCCTTCCTCTCTCTGTGTGAGCTGTTCCACCTCCCTTCCTCTCTCTGTGTGAGCTGTTCCACCTCCCTTCCTCTCTCTGTGTGAGCTGTTCCACCTCCCTTCCTCTCTCTGTGTGAGCTGTTCCACCTCCCTTCCTCTCTCTGTGTGAGCTGTCAACATGGCAGAGTTTGCCCATTCTCTTATTCCCTGAATTTCTCTGATTGCTTGTGTGCATGCACACTGTTTACACTGTTATCCATGTAGAATCTGGCACAAACCCTAAAACTAATTGAATCAAGGCGAAGTTAATTAAATCACTGCAACATCCACTGCAGTTTGCTACACTTATCATGGGTGTTTTACCAGCACAGTTCAGCAATGCTCAATCTGCAGCTAATAAAATACAGAAAATGAGCTTTAAAATGATCATGGATCAGAGGAGAAAAAGCAGTGCACAGTCTGAAAGGCTTTTTCTGTACTGTCCTTTGATTTAACATACATGGGTTATAAATTGGTAGGATACACTTTTGTTTTTCATTCTGATAAAATTACAGTGGGGTCTTATTTCTGGGTGTATTACAAGTCTATGGGTTATAGTAAAATGTGTTTGATGTAGTTGCTTGTAACTTGCAAGATAGCCTCTCCCAGAGAAGAATCATATAAAAGCATGCATAGTATCTAATTGTATAATTCAATACTGGTGAAAGGGATGTATTTTTCTTTCTTTGAATTCCTGTTTTCATTAGCATAATAAACTTAATCCAAATATCCTTTGTTTTGTTAATCTTTTCCAAACCAATGCATACAATTAAATAGAATCCACATCACAGACTCATAAGTAGAATACAAAGCACATTGTAGAATAAAATCCAACTTTAGCATTTTATTCAGTTTGATTAGAATTAATTTGCTTCTTGTTAGAGCACATAACACTAAACTATACACACACTAGAACAGATACCAGACCATAGTACCCATCCACACACTAAAACAGATATCAGACCATGGGCCCCACCCACACATGTGAACAGATACCAGACCATGGAACCCATCCACACACTAGAACAGATACCAGACTGTGGGGCACACCCACACATGTGAACAGAAACCAGACCATGGGACCCACTCACACACTAGAACAGATACCAGACTTTTGGGCAAATACACACACTAGAACAGATACCAGACTGTGGGACCCATCCACACACAAGAACAGATACCAGACTGTTGGCCCCACCCACACACTACAACAGATACTAGCCTTTGGGGACCACCCACACCATCTAGAACAGATACCAGTCCATGGTACACATCCACACACTAGAACAGATACAAGACCGTGGGACCCATACACACACTAGAACAGATACCAGACTGTGGGGCACATCCACGCACAAGAACAGATACCAGGCTATGATACCCATCCACACACTAGAACAGATACCAGACTGTGGGGGCCACCCACAAACTTGAACAGATACCAGACTGTGGGACCCACCCACACACTAGAACAGATACCAGACTGTTGGGAAAATCCACACACGAGAACAGATACCAGACTGTTGGTCCCACCCACACACTAGAACAGATACCGGACTATGGGACCCATCCACACACTAGAACAGATACCAGACTGTTCGCCCGACTCACACACTAGAACAGATATCAGACTATGGCACCCACCCACAGACAAGAACAGATACCATACCGTGGGACCCATCCACACACTAAAACAGATACCAGTCTATGGTACACATCCACACACTAGAACAGATACCAGACTGTGGGCCCCATCCACACACTAGAACAGATACCAGACTATGGTACCCATCCACACACGCGAACAGATATCAGACCTTGGGCCCCATCCACACACTAGAACAGATACCAGACTGTTGGTCCCACCCACACACTAGAACAGATATCAGACAATGGCACCCACCCACAGACAAGAACAGATACCATACCGTGGGACCCATCCACACACTAAAACAGATACCAGTCTATGGTACCCATCCACACACTAGAACAGATACCAGACCTTGGGCCCCATCCACACACTAGAACAGATACCAGACTATGGTACCCATCCACACACGAGAACAGATATCAGACCTTGGGCCCCATCCACACACTAGAACAGAAATCAGACCATGAGCCCTATCCACACACTAGAAGAGATATCAGACCATGTGCCTCAGCCACACACTCGAACAGATACGATACCATGGTACCCATCCACACACGAGAACAGATATCAGACCATGGGATCCACCCACACACTAGGAAAGATACCAGACCGTCGCGCCAATCCACACACTAGAACAGATACCAGACAGTGGGAAACAACCACACACTAGAACAGATACCAGACTGTGGAACCCATCCACACACAAGAACAGATACTAGACTGTGGGACCCACCCACACACTAGAACAGATGCTGGACTGTGGGATCCACCCACTAGAACAGATATCAGACCATGTTACCCATCCACAGACAAGAACAGATACCATACCGTGGGACCCATCCACACACTATAACAGATACGAGACCATGGAACCCTTCCACATACTTAAACAGATATCAGACCATGGGCCACATCCACACACAAGAACACATACCAGACTATGGTACCAATCCACACACTAGAACAGATATCAGACCATTGGCCCCATCCACACACTAGAAAAGATACCAGACTATGGTACCCATCCACACACGAGAACAGATATCAGACCTTGGCCCCCATCCACACACTTGAACAGATATCAGACTATGGGCTCCAGCCACACAATAGAACAGATACCAGACTGTTGGCCCCAACCACACATTAAAACAGATACCAGACTGTGGGACCCACCTACACACTAGAACATAGATCATTGTACCCATCCACACACAATAACAGATACCATGCCATGGGACCCATCCACACACTAAAACATATACCAGACTGTTGGACCCATCCACACACTAAAATATATACCAGACTGTGGGACCAACCCACACACTAGAACAGATACCAGACCGTGGGACCCACCCACACACAAGAAAATACACCATACTGTGGGACCCACCTAGACACTAAAACAGATACCAGACAGTGGGGCCCACCCACACACTATAACAGATACCAGACTGTGGGGCCCACCCACACACTCAAATAGATACCAGACAGTGGGGCCCACCCACACACTCAAACAGATACCATACAGTGGGGCCCACCCACACACTAGAATATATACCAGACTGTGGGACCCACCCAGACACTAAAACAGATACCAGACGGTGGGGCCCACCCACACACTATAACAGATACCAGAGAGCGCCACGGTGGTGCAGCAGTAAAAGCGCAGCCTTTCAGTCTGTGCAGTTGCGCCCAGAGGATCGGGGATTCGAACCCCGGTCCTGCCAGATCCGAGTATAGCCGATGCCTTGAGGGAATGGCAATTAGCAACTGCTCCCAGGGTAGGGGAGGGACTCGTGTGAATCGTTGCGCACATAACGGCAGTAGGCGAGTTCTCCTGTGCTTCTTTATGATTTTATTATAATATTGAGCAAAGTATAGCCAGGTACAAGCGACCTTGTTATATTAACTTGCTTTATGTTCACGAGGGACTTGCTTCTAGCGTTATTTTCAGGTATGGAATTTGTTCCTCCTGTTAGCGTTACTGCGCTACTCATTTTCCTTTGCTGTCCTGAGACATATTTTCTTTGGTGGTTTCATTTTTATTTCACCTTCTTCCCAGTACTCGAGTTGTAAAAAAAAATCAGGGGGGATGGTAGATTTTAATGTTTAGGAACAGATAATTTGTGCTGTGGACAGCGCATAAGGTGAGAGACCAACAGTGTACCCTTATTACTCTAAAACAACATGCATGCTATGGATATGACCTGTCTGCTACTCCTGTCATTAATCTTGACCAAGCCCCCAGGCTGACACTGCTACCACTGCTCCTACATAGTTAGAGTCAAATGCAGAGGACAATTTTTCCCACTGGGTGCAAGTGCAACTTCATACTCATGATACCTATAAATCTGGGAATTAATCTATTTTGAAAAAAAACCTCACAAAACATTCTCAAGTCAAGTCCATTTTAATTCAAGTGCAAGAGCAAATGAATGAAACAAATGTACCATTTACAAAATCTGAAAATAATACAGTACATATAATAATCCAATAATCCACATAGCATACACTACCTGACATGTCTTAAATTTGAGGTGGCCAAACAAAAGGCAAAAAAGGGGAAACAAAATTAAAAACTGACCTTTTTTTCCAAAGGCTGCCTAACCCATTCTCCCCTACACTATCTCACAGAAGTTTCCAAAGAGTTTCGTAGTCATGTTTTTTATTGTCAATTTTCCGGGTTCTTGCTTTAAGGTCATTAGCCAAGCAATGGCTTTGAAGCCAAGACTTGACATAAACATCTGGCTTGAACTGTTTTAGTGGAGGGCCAACACACTTGATGAAGAGCAAAGCTGACATACTTTTTACCTCTAGGCAGCTTCTAGTTGTGGTTAAAATGTTCATCTGACTGAACCCACGCTGAAACTCACACTGTGGAGCTGTGGAGATGACGAGTGTGTTCACTGCTTGAGGAGGAGGGGTTTTAGCTCTTCTGGTGCTGGTGGTTTCATTTCATCAACATTTGTGAGTGAGTCTGATCATATCAATGTATTCCCTCATTCCTCTCTGAATTTGTCTGCCATTATCAAGCTTGAAAAAGGAGCAAGTTCCTTAGTTCCTGTTCGATTTCCTTTTCGGAATAAGGAACACACACACATCGGGCCAGTTGGATGGCTGCAGCACTTTTACACTGTTAAGAAAGCTCTGGTACTCTTCTTTGCTTCTCTGTTTACCAGGCAGGCATCCCATTCTTGTTTCAATATTAGCAGCCAAGGCATGAAAAAACTGTTGGTGGTTTATTTCTCTGCTGTACCTCAAATTATCTGTCAGTGGCACTCCTTTGAATATCTTCAAACCCACTGCAGTCTGAGCCTCTTCTGCCCTTGGTCCAGGCTGCTCTGCCATTGACTTCAGCACACGGACTTGCCGACTGAGACTTCCTTCGGCCTTGGGGAGTGTCATGTTTCTGTCTTGAAGCGAGAGAGAGAATTCAGACAACTCTTCTAAAGCATCATACATGACTCCAAGATTCTGCACAAATGTTGCATTTGAAAGGCGATTTGTTAAACCACTGAACATGCATCTCTCTGTTGAACTTCTTTTAGGATCAACTGAGGCATTAGAAAAGTGCTTGTGGAGTGCAGGATACTGCTGCCATACAGCTTTAATGGTCCTGTGACTGGATGCCACCCATCTAGTGCTGAGAATTCTCCCTATGTTCAGACACTGTAATGCAGGTTCCTGACAACATTCAGTGAGCTCACGGCGGTTTTTGGCTGATGCATGATAGAGACTGTACACTTTGTCAAAGAAAAACTGGAAGTCATTTATCCCTGCAATTTCTTCAACAGCATCTCCAACACTCAACTCAAGACGGTGGTTCATGCAGTGCCACACCATCACATTGGGAAACTTTTCTACAATTTTGGTTGCAACACCTGACTTACTTCCAAGCATGACAGAAGCTCCGTCTGATGCAAAGCAAACAAAGCGCTCCCTCATAATAGCTTCAGAGAAGCCATGATGTGACAGGTTATTCATCAGAACTTGATAAATTTCTCCTGCATTGGTAGCAGAAAGCTCAACTAGATCCAAGAAGAATGTTAGTGGCTCTTCACTCATCCCTAGGCTTGCTCTAATATAAATGATCAAAACTGATTTTTTACTGTCAGTTGTAGATTCATCTATCAGAACAGAAAATTTTGTTCCACTTTGAAGGACCTTTCCAACTACTCTCTTTCTCATCTCATTTGCTATGTGCTGGCTGATTGTTGCACAGGAATGGTCTGAATGTAAAGTTCTTCCCATGTCTAGTCCATTCAGGACTTGCAGATCAATATCAGTTGGTAGATCTGTGAAAGGCCTTGCAGATTTCACAATCTTGTACACTGTACGAAATACTCTATCAGTAGTTAAGAAGTGATCCCTTTGCATATCAGAAGTCAATGTTTCCAATGTCTTTTCTTTTGCCTTTTCCATGGTTTTCTCAGCTGCTTGGTGATAGTCTGACATTCTATGCTTGTGTATCTTCTTACGAAGAGACTGCAGCTGAGCTGCTCGGGTTGCACCGTAGGCTGTCACTTTAACTTTGGACCACTCATCAGCAATATGCACCTGGCTCCCACCTGTATTTGGCCCAACTACTTTAATCTTCTGGCAGGTTAGGTTTTTGCTTTGGCATATTAGCCATGGATATTGCTTTATTTTCTCCCTGAACATGTTAGATGTCCAGCATTCAGGGATGTCTTGCTCATCATCTCCCTGGTAACTTGGGCCCTCAGAATCATCTGCTCTATCTTGCCCTGCTTCTGCTTCCTCCTCTCTTCTTTTTTCTACCACAAACACATAAAATTTATGTTAAACTAATTTACCTCATGTACACTGATATATTGAAGTGTCTATATAGAATTATATTGTGATTGTACTCTAGTGACTGAACTGATTCCTCCTTTTAATATGATTATTAATGGCATTAATGTTAGCAAAGTTAACACAAAAAGTGTCAGAAAGATTGTAAAATTTTATTCCATTGTTTTTGTTTTCATCTAACTAACATTAATTTATGTGGATCAAGAGAGAGCGAGAAAAGAAAAAACAATGTTGAGCCTGTGTCCTAGGTAAAGACGTGGCCCTCGGTCTCCAGTGCAGGGCTCTACAAACATAATCTAGCTAGAAATTGTATTTATCATATTTTGTAGTAAATAAACAAAGGAAGAAAAGCCTCGTAGCAGTGCTTCAGAACCTGGACAGCGACAGATTGTATGGGGGGAGGAGGGGGGGGGGGGGGGGGGTCAGAGGAGGAGGAAACTTAACATAAACTTTGTGAATGTGAAGTCTAACCTGATGTTAGCTAGCTAGCTGGCAGTGGCGGGCCGTGCATTTCACACCTAGGCCTTCAGTGATGTCCTACGCAGTCCTACCTGAATTATTCCACCTCTTAATACCATCATTATGACGCCATGGCTCTAGAAACTATACATTTAGACAGAAACGCAGTATAACCGGGCGTTGCATCACCTTAACATAGTCAAGTACAACAGTTATATTAATATTTCCGAAGCATTTATAATAAATAAATCCGCATTTACAATTAAGAGTGTTAAACTACCAGCTTTAAGATCGCTTGGATACTGTCAAAACTTTTAAATAAAAATCGCTTTTAAGGGATTAGTCTACAAAGTTTTATTAAGTCCACCAAAAGTATGTTAGCTTTAACAAGTTTGTTCGCTAAACAGCGCATTGTCGCACCCAAAGCAGTTTCATTTAAGAAACGTGACGATAAAGACACATAAACTATTCACTGAAAATAAAAGAAAACAAACAAATAATTTGCATTTGTTCAAGAGGATATATTTGCGACAGTGGTGAAAGTGTATTCCTAGCCTTGAATGTCCACTTTGACTCGCTAGCGTCGGCTCGCTAGCGTCGGAGTTGGCCGTTCTCTTCTAACGATGTCTAGCTTTTCTTGAAAGGTTCGTCTTGAAAATGGCGTTGTAATTATATCTGCGACCAAATCGATCGCTTCTCCTCCTTCAGCCATTGTGGGTTGAAAAAATACAGCTTGTAGAAATCTCGTTCAAGTTCAGTTAACTATCTCTGCGATAGCTCTGCCTCTCAATAGTGCGTATCCAATCAAAAGACGTGCACGTGCTGACGTTTTCGTACGCCTGCTAGCTGGCCCCGGTGTCGCCAAGTCGAAATCTGATTGGTTAACACCACAGGGTTGTTTCGGTTCACTTTAAGCTACAGGCGCCCGCACTGTCGATTCTGAAGGCCTAAGGGCAGATTTCTTGGACCCTGGCAACACATTATGGCTGAAATATGATTGGATAAAAGCTCTAACATAAAGGCCAGCCCTCCAAATCTCGATCTGAGGCTGGAAGCAGCGCAACCAAGAGAAAAGCTATGAAATGAAGAGAATAGACTATGGGGAATAATTTAATACATATTTGTGGAAAAAATATATCAAAATAAAATTTATATTCTGATGATGTTTAGGCCAGCAGAGAAGGCCTTGCTGGCCCTGACGGCCCGCCACTGCTAGCTGGCGTTGTTAACAAGGAAAAAAAACACAAGCTTCAAACTAAAATCGTTAACTGTATTAGTATCGCCTCTGTCCGGACTGAGAGTCCACCTTTGGTGACATATAAAAAGTATTCCTGATTCTTGACTTACCTCCAGTGTTGCTTTTTGCCCTCTTAAAACCGAAGTCCCTCAGATCTAGCTGTCCTTTGCGCTTAGCCATCATCACCTGTGCAGTGCAGCGCCACTGACTGACGTGACGTCAATTAAAAAAAAAAAAACTGTCGCGTCATTGAATGTGCGCGCGTGCACCTTGCCCACAGTATTTTACTCAATATACGCAAAAAACTAAACGCTGAAATAATGATAATATTTCCACATTCATTGATAAAATAACACAGGGGATGGGAAGGGGGGATGGCCGTTTCAGAAGGGGGATTATTTTGACCATCTTTATTTCAGGGGGGATGCCATCCCCCCTCATCCCCCCTCAACTCGAGCACTGCTTCTTCCGGCCGTCTTACTGTTACGTGCCGAAGGTGTTCTTTTCTTTTCTAAGGGGATTTTCAAAGTTTTGCCTCCCGTATTGAGCTTGGGAGTTTTAGTTGTGTTCTCACTCATGTATTCGAGTTCACCCTATTTTATTGGGTTTATTTTCATTTAGCTGTTTAGCCAGAAGGAAGTATTCCTGTCTTTCTTTTTTTGTATTTATAGGTAGTACTCCCGTAGTAGTCCTCACTTCTGTGAGTGATTTGTTCTGATCCCCCTACCTCCACGTTTGATTACCTGCTACTAAATCCATCAGCAAGGTCAGCAGCACGTCCTGGGGTTAATGAAACAAGATCAAACATACACTCAAAACATACAGCATTTTCAACCAGCAAATCTTAACTGACACTTCACAGTTGATGTGTTAATTTACATTGCTGTTTCTTTGTTCCTGTTCTGATGCGGGGTGGGGTGACAGGTCACTAGTGAGTAGCTGCATTGGACAAAAATGTAAAAAAGACACAAATTATCTGGATGCATGTACAAGAAGAAGAAACTTATGAAAGAGAAAGCTTGTCAAAACTGAAGGATTTGTTGCTCAAATTTGTGGCAACGTCAGGAGCCGTGGCTATCTCTGTCGCCTACAACCCTGTTAGCAGCAGCACTGATACGGCCAGCCTGATGTGTTGCTGACAGCTCAGGATTTGGCTGACACAGTCTGTGTCCAGTGCAGAGCTGGAGCATGATAGCTTATCTTCAACAAGTAGTCGTGAGGTCGCGCTACCTGTATCCTTTCAAGCCCAGGAGCCACACGGATTACACGTTGAGATGTTGTTCGACCCAGGTAGACAGCCATCAATATTGAGCTGAGCATTATGACATATTTTAGTACAGATGGAACCACAAGTTAAAGGTGTTGATTTTACATGTATAGGAAATATTTGGGAAGTCATTAAAGTCTGACTATAGCGAATGGGGAGAAACTTTGAGTTTGAGCATAAAGCTGGCAAGAGATGGTGTCAAAGATTAAAATACATCCAGCATATTAAGCAGCCACGGAAAGTCAAGTTACCATTTGGAATTTTTCCACAAATGGAAAGAACTAGACATTAAGTTTGTTTTTCAAAGAACCATAGATGAACAACATGTAAAATACAAGCTGACACGATTCATTGGCAGCAAGTTCTGCAACGACTAATGAGCCTTGTTAGAGTAATGGAAATGCAAAACATGGCATTTCCTGGAAGTGGTGATACGTTGTCTGGCCACGAGATAGCAGGCTTATCCACATTATCTGTGTTTTTGACAGGCAGTTATGTAATCCGGTTTGGGACAGGTAGAAGGTGCTGTAAAGTCCCCACTCTCCAACAGGTCTGGGGACCTACAGTGGAGAATAGTTCATGGGGCCCTGGTGACAAGTAGTTATCGTACAAATGTTGATGCAGGGGTCACTAATGAACATCCATTTTGTAATGTAAATCTGGAAAATAGCAACACAAATCATGTCGAGTTCTCCAAATTGTAAAACTTGGAAACAGCAACTGAAATCATGTTACAAACCAAATTGTAAAACTCCGCGCGGCTAGACCAATGAGGGAATAGCTCGGAGCGAAGGTTTAAGCGTGATGTATTCCGCTATTGCTGTGGGAAAAGGGAAAAGTTATGAAAGTTAATAAAGTAATATTAATATTCTTGCAACCGGGTTAGACTGCTCTTTAGATTCACGGGATTAGCTAATAAGGGACCACAAATCAAAGGTACTCGTACCACGTTACCTTCCGCTTTTAGTCTGGTCTACCTTGACCCCAGTTTATCCAAAGAACAGCCTGTGTATATTACAGTAAATCATCAGCCACCAACGCTGATTCTGTACTCGTTTATCTGACTCCATTTAATATTATAATTTAGTATGTACAATTTCCACTTGATTTGTTAAAGGACTCTCATACTTTAAAGACGGTTCTCTGAGCTGGATGTGTCTGTTAACACCGCGATTTACATTGGGCCCTTAATGCATACGACTCACAGCTGACTAGATATCTGCGGTTATCTCAGAGGTTGCGGAAGAAGTCACTTTGTGCGGTATACTCTATGGTTAAGACTCAGGGACCGACTAAAGGAATATTGGCAACCACCGTTCTCAACATGTATAACCGCCAGGCGGAGGTGATCTACTTTAAGACATAGTTCTACAGGTGCAATACTCCGTGATACATTAAGCTTAAATAGTCAACCTCCCTAGACCAGCTGAGGGGATAACCATGACTGAGGAAATTAATCAACCCATTACCGGTGCACAGAGATAGTACGTCAATGTTCAGAGAAACCACACAAATCAAGTTTAACTAATTTATTACCAGGTAGGTTACTTACTTAAATTATCAATACATAGTTACAGATTGAACATTCCAAATTCAAATACAGTACAGAGAAAAATACTTAGTCATACCTGGCAATTTGCTACACACAATGACCTGAAGTAGGATGTGCGGAAAGACTGATTACAGCTTCCCAGATTGGTTTGCTTCCTTTGCTTAAATGCTCAAACTCTGCGTTTGATCTGGCTGCAGACGGTCGTAAAACCATAAACTGGTCAGTACTTTTAGCCCCCCTTCTATGGGGTTTCACAGAATGGTTTTTTCTAAGGACAATTTCACAACGGCAGCTTATGCCTGTGTTATGAAATATACATTCCATTCATGTTGCACATTTAGGACATGTAGACCATTGCACCACTCACACCGAGACCATCAAAATGATATCAAACATCAGTAGGTCTAAGTTTGTGTTGCCATGAGACTCCCCATCTCTACAGTTTTCTCAGATGTGATTGATATTAATGCCACAAAGGTACCAGAATTCCTGTTGAGAATATTACATTTACACCCTAGTTGTCCCTGTTAATTCAGGTACGTTAACTGGATGCATTTACTACTGTAACACTCAAAAACGGAACAATCCATGATTATCTCTCTGGAAAGAGTGTATAATGTATGTTCCAGTGCCCAGACTAGTTCCAGTGTATACTGTACAATGTAGCAAAAGTATCAATCACATCTGTATGTTTTTAAGCTTTTTGAGGACAAAAGCAATCTATACCATGTTGTGATGTGTGTGAAAATATGTTAAGGACAGAGATTTAGCATGCCCTGATAATGTCATATGGGGGCACTGTAGCACTGTCATGACATCCTAGGACATTCTTTGACCGTCATAAACTTCACGCCAGATGGTCCCAGCAGACTTTACGGCACAGAAGTTCTGGTTTATAACGTCCTAGAGCCCTTACAGGCTTCCCCCCTGGTGTTGTGTGTCCAGGTGCCTGGGATCTCAATTTCAGTCTTACAGTTCCCCCCTCTGGCGCCGTGGGACAAAAAGAACACAGTCCCAAGGAGTCACTGGGCTACACCCTGGCTGGGTGAACCCTGCTGGTGACTCTAGTCCTGTAGCCGGCCTCGGGGATAGCTGGAGCGGGCTGAGAACCAGGGCAGCGTGGGTGGAGGTGTGTAGGGAACGAATAAGGTGTCTGTTGCACCAAGTCCATTAGGTCAGTCAGGGCCCGCGTTCCTTGCTCGCAGAATGTGTCCTCCCACCACGGTGAGACGTCCACCTCCAGTGGAACTCTCCCCAGGATGTTGATCTGACCCATTGCAAAGTCTTCCGTCACTTCCAGGCAGAAAGTGTGGTTGGCTGGGCAGGTCAGATCTCCATAGGTGAAGGAGTTCATCTTACCGAGGACGCACCATTGCGTGTGGGAGACCTGGATTGCATGTGCGTGACCGTGTAAGGACTGAACAGTAATGAGCTTGGTGTTATTGTGGGAAAAAGATTGTAGGGTATTACAGGTACAAATGATATAACTGGAGGTCTCATGACAACACATACGAGTGGTGAATATGGTTTCAGTGCCCTTCATGGTAATGTACCCTGTTAAATAATATAATTTAAGGACCTGATTCTTCACTACTACGCCAATAGAGCATATGGTAGTGGAATTTGGATACACTTAGTCTGGGTGAATCAAAGGAAAGGAAACAAAGAATCCAATACATAACGGCACATTCAATTCTAGTAAACATCATAAACATTGACAATAATTCAGCAGTAAACAAGTCCTGTGCATACGTTCAGCAGGCTGAGTCACGCTCGATGGTACGGGTCTGATTGAGTAGTGAATGGCTGATGGTGAGAGGCGCCTGCGCTTCAGACCTAATTGCCCTAATGATGGTTTTATTACTATGGGTGAGGTGTTGTAAACCAGTGGCGCCCTGATTTGCCAACCATGCAGAATACTGAGATTAAATCCTCAAGCTGTGACTGCAACCATGCAGAGATTTCATCATTTCTTGTCACAATGTATCACATATGCTGACAAATGTTCAAAATGTTACTACGTACATGCACCATTATAAAAGTTACGTATTAAAAAACCGTATCCAAAATGATAGTATAAAAGTAAAAATACCACAAAAACACACTAAACATATTTTATGGTATATGAGTTGGGTAATATTCTGAGTTTGTCGCATCCTGGAGCCTGTGACATATACACTTTAAAATGAATGTGACACTTGCTATTAATATTCACAGAAATACTACACATAGCAAGAAAATTTCACATCTTTCTAAAACATTTTTCCCAGATACAGCAAACAGATTAAATGAAACAGTTATTCATTATTAGTGGTATTATATAGTTGAGAGAATCGGAATATACAAAACTTTTGGTTTTGCATAACATTGCATATAATGTCTGAATTTACATTGCAATGATTATATCCAGGTTTTGGTTATTGAAAACTAAAAGCATACACTCTGAAAAATGTAGGTTCACTTTTCTTGAAGAAACAAAAAATATTCAACAAGACAGATGGTGAAAGTAAGGAGACAAAAAGAGACCAATAAGCCAGCCTTTGCTATAAACGGACCCTACTTTCAGCTTTTAAATGAAAGGGGCAAATATCGAGTAAACCTAAAGAAGAAATTGCTTCTTCTTCTACTTATTTATTTATTTATTTATTTATTTAATTGAGGAAGAACTATTCTCCCAAACTGTAAAACCATTTAAGAGCCCCGACTAGAAAGACTTTCCCTTAGTAGTCATACACACTTCACTTTGTAAGAACAAAAGATGTTGACCCTAATTAAGGCAAGTGCAAGCTCTGGTGGCATTTGATTCATTTTAGAACATTAACTGGCTTATTGGCGTCAGACAGACATTCTAACACATGTGTTTGTGCTAGGGGAAATTTACACAAAAATACATCCATGAAATTTTATAAATATGCCTCAGTTAACTTAATGGGCACCCAAGTAGGTATATTAGCGAATCCCAACATTTCCTACAGGACATGCCCAGGCATGATTTATATATTTATAGCAAGTATGCTACCGCACTTTAGCTTTATGATTTCACGGATGTATAGCTTAAAACACCAATTAAAAACACAGAAAAACACCAATATGGTGCCAAAAAAGTAACTCCAGAAGTAAGACTTCTGTTTGAATATGAAAATAGCCTATGAGCCATTTATTCATTTCTGCAAAAATGGCTTGGAGTTTTTTAAAGATATGCTTTCCTATGAAAGCGTGGCCTGCTGGATTTTAGAGCAGTGCCACATATGCCATTGTCACGTGATTTATTTTTAATCATTGATATTACTGGCAACAGTTGATATATTACGTAATCATTTGTATATACTTTCACTTCATTTCTGCATTCTCTATACTATTACATTCAACACTTCCTCACACTTCTCTACAAACAATTATCCTATAAAATCTCACTGGCTTTTCACCAGTGTGTAATTTTTATTCCTGTCTGTGTCTGAACAAGATTCTCTGCGTCCCCCACAGTATTGTGGAACAACAGAACAGTACCTTATATCGACATCCCTTCTCTGCCATATCTCAAACCTTTACTTTCTCTTACACATACTCAAACATTTACATTGAGCCATGTACAGCTCATCTTCAATTTACCCATTCTAGGGTTTTATAATTATATTGTCATCATAGTGACCTAATTGCATGTATAACTTCTGCATTTTACAATGACAGCGTCAACATTGCATGCATATGACAGTGAGGACTGCAACCTCACTATTCCACGGGTTAAAGAAAACTTTGCACTGATACGTAAATCCCCTAAACATTATCTAGATGTGGTGAAACAACAACAACTCCATCGTATATGCTAATACATAAGATAATTGTGTTACTCACCACACCAAGGATCAAGAACCAGGAATTTAGCTGACCAGAAACTCCCTGTAAGGAATATCCTGCCAAACTGCAAAGGATTCTTTAGCCACGGGTGCAGGAGAAATTTGGAGGTAAATGGTAAATCCCACAAATAGCAATCTGGAATCACGTTGCCGTCACCAATTTGTGAATCTCACAAATAGCAACGGTTCATCACGTCGGGGTCACCAACTGTAAATCTGGAAAATAGCAACACAAATCATGTCGAGTTCTCCAAATTGTAAAATCTGGAAACATCAACTAAAATCATGTTACAAACCAAATTGTAAAACTCCGCGCGGCTAGACCAATGAGGGAATAGCTCGGAGCGAAGGTTTAAGCGTGATGTATTCCGCTATTGCTGTGGGAAAAGGGGAAATTATTAAAGTTCATAAAGAAATATTAAGGTTCTTGCAACCGGGTTAGACTGCTCTTTAGATTCACGGGATCAGCTAATAAGGGACCACAAATCAAAGGTACTCGTACCACGTTACCTTCCGCTTTAAGTCTGGTCTACCTTGACCCCAGTTTATCCAAAGAACAGCCTGTGTATATTACAGTAAATCATCAGCCACCAACGCTGATTCTGTACTCGTTTATCTGACTCCATTTAATATTATAATTTAGTATGTACAATTTCCACTTGATTTGTTAAAGGACTCTCATACTTTAAAGACGGTTCTCTGAGCTGGATGTGTCTGTTAACACCGTGATTTACATTGGGCCCTTAATGCATACGACTCACAGCTGACTAGATATCTGCGGTTATCTCAGAGGTTGCGGAAGAAGTCACTTTGTGCGGTATACTCTATGGTTAAGACTCAGGGACCGACTAAAGGAATATTGGCAACCACCGTTCTCAACATGTATAACCGCCAGGCGGAGGTGATCTACTTTAAGACATAGTTCTACAGGTGCAATACTCCGTGATACATTAAGCTTAAATAGTCAACCTCCCTAGACCAGCTGAGGGGATAACCATGACTGAGGAAATTAATCAACCCATTACCGGTGCACAGAGATAGTACGTCAATGTTCAGAGAAACCACACAAATCAAGTTTAACTAATTTATTACCAGGTAGGTTACTTACTTAAATTATCAATACATAGTTACAGATTGAACATTCCAAATTCAAATACAGTACAGAGAAAAATACTTAGTCATACCTGGCAATTTGCTACACACAATGACCTGAAGTAGGATGTGCGGAAAGACTGATTACAGCTTCCCAGATTGGTTTGCTTCCTTTGCTTAAATGCTCAAACTCTGCGTTTGATCTGGCTGCAGACGGTCGTAAAACCATAAACTGGTCAGTACTTTTAGCCCCCCTTCTATGGGGTTTCACAGAATGGTTTTTTCTAAGGACAATTTCACAACGGCAGCTTACGCCTGTGTTATGAAATATACATTCCATTCATGTTGCACATTTAGGACATGTAGACCATTGCACCACTCACACAGAGACCATCAAAATGATATCAAACATCAGTAGGTCTAAGTTTGTGTTGCCATGAGACTCCCCATCTCTACAGTTTTCTCAGATGTGATTGATATTAATGCCACAAAGGTACCAGAATTCCTGTTGAGAATATTACATTTACACCCTAGTTGTCCCTGTTAATTCAGGTACGTTAACTGGATGCATTTACTACTGTAACACTCAAAAACGGAACAATCCATGATTATCTCTCTGGAAAGAGTGTATAATGTATGTTCCAGTGCCCAGACTAGTTCCAGTGTATACTGTACAATGTAGCAAAAGTATCAATCACATCTGTATGTTTTTAAGCTTTTTGAGGACAAAAGCAATCTATACCATGTTGTGTTGTGTGTGAAAATATGTTAAGGACAGAGATTTGGCATGCCCTGATAATGTCATATGGGGGCACTGTAGCACTGTCATGATAATCCTAGGACATTCTTTGACCGTCATAAACTTCATGCCAGATGGTCCCAGCAGACTTTACGGCACAGAAGTTCTGGTTTATAACGTCCTAGAGCCCTTACAGGCTTCCCCCCTGGTGTTGTGTGTCCAGGTGCCTGGGATCTCAATTTCAGTCTTACAGTAATGTGTGTGAGACTGTTCCACATGTGTTTTTTCAAAATAAATATTATAGTATTGCTGATGTGGAAATTGTAAGACTGGAATTGAGATCCCAGGGCCACTGAACACGACACCATGGGGGGAAGCCTGTGACGTCTCTGGGAGGCTGTGATGACAGAACTTCAGTGTCAGGAAACCTACTGGGACCATCTGAGTTTTATGACGTCAAAGGATGTCCCAGAATATCATGGGAGAAACGCTTGGACTGCGTAAAGACAAGCACATGGACAGGGTCAACACCTGACGTCACTGGTGCAGGCCCATCCCGCTCCTTAAAATAGTACACACCCAACACAAACATGAATGTACAGATTGCTTCAGAGATGGGATTCTCATGACAACACAAACCTAGACCTACTCATGTTTAATATCATTGTGATGGTCTCGGTGTGGGTGGTGCAATGGCCTACATTTCTTAAATGTTCAACATAGATGGAATGTATATTTTCATCTCTCAGGAGTAAACTACCGTTGTGGAATGTCCTCTCCATTCTGTGAAACCCCTTAGAAGGTGGGACTAAAAGTGCAATTGATCTATTTCTGGCCAGTGTACGGTTTTACGACCATCTGCAGCCAGATCAAGTGCAGAATTTGGGCATATAAGCAGAGGAAACAGAGCCCTCAGGGAAGCTGTAGCCAGTCTTTCCACACATCCAATTTCAGGTCATTGTGTGTAGCAAATTGCCAGATATGACAAAGTATTTTTCTTCTGGACTGTATATTGAATTTTGGCTGTTTAATCTGTAACTGTGTATTGATGATTTAAGTAGGATCTCCTTCTGCTCACCCCTGTGAGGCCCAGTGTGTGGTAGGATCTCCTTCTGCTCACCCCTGTGAGGCCCAGTGTGTGATAGGCTCTCCTGCTCACCCCTGTGAGGCCCAGTGTGTGGTAGGATCTCCTTCTGCTCACCCCTGTGAGGCCCAGTGTGTGATAGGCTCTCCTGCTCACCCCTGTGAGGCCCAGTGTGTGGTAGGCTCTCCTGCTCACCCCTATGAGGCCCAGTGTGTGGTAGGATCTGCAGAGAAACTCTAGAGAGAATAGAGAGTTGTCATGTTAAACATTGAGCAGTACAAAAAAATGTATACACAATTGACTATAATTTTACAATCGACTGCATTTCTTTTCACAGTCAACGGATAGTCAAGGTTTGAATATCTTTCTGAGAGCCATATTGATGCTCATTCATTCACTCAGTAATTCAGTCAGTCATATGTACTTTTGTCTGCCCTTTATTTTTGGATTGTTTAAATTAATTGAAACCCAAGTTGTGATGAATGGACAGGTCTATCTCTTCAACAAGCTTCAGTTAAAGCGGTGTTGTGACCGTTTGATTCCCTTAAAAACGTTATGTAAATAAAATTGGAAAACAGACAATGGCAGTGGGTAATTAAGCTTGCAAATCATCTATATTGAGCTTAGCATTCAGGGCAAACGTTTTGCATCCTAGACACTCCCCAGATTAGAGAATCTCAAATTGGCTTGTGTTCATCCTGCTATGTTCAAGCCCCACCCTTACCTTCTGTTTTGATTATAATGCAATTTATCATCACTTTTCAAACAAAGCAGTCTTTTCCCCATGAGCATGGTTATGTGGAACATGAAACAGTTAATAGAGATCTGAACACATCAGAAACACTCCTGGGGTAAAGATAATGAAAACCAATGGAACTTTGATACAAGTAGTGTCAATTGTTTTAGAGAAGCATGTCTTAGGCCTCGTACACTAGCACTAAAACTCTAGTATGTACGAGGCTTTAGTGTTAAAAACTTAATAGATAAAAGAGAGAGAGAGAGACACCTAAAGCGCTATATAAATGCTACAGTATATGGCCTATACACAAACACACTAGTAATGTCAAAGATAATACAATTTGAGAATCATTTAATTTTATAGGCTACAGCGTTTACAAATAACGAGAGTTATAAACTAGATGACGAACAATAACAATATTAACCGACTACTTTAGAGGCAGATCTGTTTGCTGCGTCAAATACCAGTAATGTCTAAGATAATACCAATCGAAAATCATTTAATTTATATAGCCTGCAGTGTTTACAAACAAAGATAGTTATTTTTTCTTAACTAGATGAAGAAAAATAACGATATAAACCAATGATTTTAGAGGAAAATCTGTTTGCTGCGTCATAATGAGGTGTTAGAACGTTAGGCTACGTTATAAGAACACACGCAAGAAAACAAAATCTCACGCTGGATGGCTCATGCATGGAATCCGGAACTTGTCTGTGTATGTATAGGCTATATACAGTGAGCACCATAATTAATTGGACAGTGACACATTTTTTGGTTCTGTACTCTAGCACTTTGAAAGGATACAATGACAATGAGGTTGAAGTGCAGACTCTCAGCTTTAATTTGAGGGTATTTTCATCCATATCGGATTAACCTTTTATAAATTATAGAACCTTTTGTACATAGTCCCCCCTCCCCATTTTCAGGCATCAAAAAATATTGGACAGTTTCAGATAATGTAGAATAATGTCATCATTTTCTACAATGAGGCTACAATGAGAGTGGCTGGGTTAGGACTGGCAGCAGAGTGATGGTTTGAGGCTACAATGAGAGTGGCTGGGTTAGGACTGGCAGCAGAGTGATGGTTTGAGGCTACAATGAGAGTGGCTGGGTTAGCACTGGCAGCAGAGTGATGGTTTGAGGCTACAATGAGAGTGGCTGGGTTAGCACTGGCAGCAGAGTGATGGTTTGAGGCTACAATGAGAGTGGCTGGGTTAGCACTGGCTGCAGAGTGATGGTTTGAGGCTACAATGAGAGTGGCTGGGTTAGCACTGGCAGCAGAGTGATGGTTTGAGGCTACAATGAGAGTGGCTAGGTTAGGACTGGCAGCAGAGTGATGGTTTGAGGCTACAACGAGAGTGGCTGGGTTAGGACTGGCAGCAGAGTGATGGTTTGAGGCTACAATGAGAGTGGCTGGGTTAGCACTGGCAGCAGAGTGATGGTTTGAGGCTACAATGAGAGTGGCTGGGTAAGGACTGGGAGCAGAGTGATGGTTTGAGGCTGCAATGAGAGTGGCTGGGTTAGCACTGGGAGCAGAGTGATGGTTTGAGGCTACAATGAGAGTGGCTGGGTTAGGACTGGGAGCAGAGTGATGGTTTGAGGCTACAATGAGAGTGGCTGATGTTAATGAATGTAATGATGGCTAATGAATGTAATGGTTTGAGGCTACAATGAGAGTGGCTGGGTTAACACTGGCAGCAGAGTGATGGTTTGAGGCTACAATGAGAGTGGCTGGGTTAGCACTGGCAGCAGAGTGATGGTTTGAGGCTACAATGAGAGTGGCTGGGTTAGCACTGGCAGCAGAGTGATGGTTTGAGGCTACAATGAGAGTCCAAGCTAGAGCTGATTTTAAGATACTTCTTTTAACATACAAAACACTGAGCACCCACCCTCTGAAATAGCCCCCCCCCCCCTCTCTGATCAGAGATGCTGATTCAGTTGAATCTTTTAAAAACCGACTCAAGACATATTTATTCTCACTATCTTATAACCCTGCTATATGATGGTGACTTATTATCTTATCTGTCTGTTTCCATGTTTACATATACAGTATATTCCTTTTATTTGATTATTGTCAATGCTTTTTTATCTCTTTTACTGATTTTATTGTTTATTTTATTGTATTTTATTTTGTACTTAGTTTTACCTAAATTGATTGTCGATTTTATTTGTTTTTAAATCCTTGTAGGCCTTTGAGGCATGCTTTGTGATATTGGGCTTTAAACAAATAAAACTTGACTTGACTTATTCTTGTGTGTCTTTAAATTTATCGTCTCTTTTTTTTTCTACTGCCGCTGAAACGGTAACGTTGGACAGGTTAGACGAAAACCACGTTTGCTCCGATTACCATTAGCACGGCTTATCAGTGCTGATTCCCCCATTGTGTATATGTCAATGTCTCTACTGCAAAACTTGTAGTAAGCCTTGTGTGAGACGGCCCTCGCTGTAGCCACAGCCTGTAATGGTAATTTAGTGGACAACAAAAAATTTTCTAAATTTTACTGTAACTACGCAAAATCTATGCGTGTACTTTTCAACACTTGCAATTCATGCATGTGCTTCTCAACAACGGGGGATCAGGCAGCCAGCCAGCCAATCAGTTTCCCACATTCAGGGGTTTAGGCCACCCGCCAGCCAGCCAGCCAATCAGTTACCCACATTCAGGGGTTTAGGCCACCCGCCAGCCAGCCAGCCAATCAGTTACCCACATTCAGGGGTTTAGGCCACCCGCCAGCCAGCCAGCCAATCAGTTACTCACATTCATGGGTTTAGGCCACCCGCCAGCCAGCCAGCCAATCAGTTACCCACATTCAGGGGTTTAGGCCACCCGCCAGCCAGCCAGCCAATCAGTTTCCCACATTCAGGGGTTTAGGCCACACGCTCTGCATCCGGGAAAACATGTGATTTTGTGTTTATTACCCTCTTGAGGCACTCGGATGATTATTTTTATGATTTAGTCGTAAGGCATTTTTTATGATCTAGTTATCTCCAGCAATTAACAGGAGTGCACATCGCCAATTTGGCGTGAAGCAGAGCCATAACAGTGACACAGACACCGGGTTTGGGCTCTACATCTCCACACGAGCACATTTTTATATGCTGTTAGTGACACTGAAAAGGACCGTGAAGGACAGAGCATGCAGCCCGGGGTCTTATGCAAATAGTTGCTTGCGTTTTTTAGTTTTTTTTTCACCTTTTAACATAAATGTTTTATGCCTCCTAAAATAGAACCCTTTGTGCTAGCTCTAGGAGGTGGCAACAGCACATTGTCTTCTTAGAGCTAAAAGTTATAGCATCATTATTTTTAGTTTTACTTGAAAATGCTTACTTTGAAGAATAACTGTGCTGGCCAACGTGGCTCTGGTGAAAAAGGACACATTAGACATCACTGAACTGAAACTGTGTGTGATTTCAATGTTTTCATCTACAAAGCCATCATAAGAGGCAAATGTATGTGCTTTATAATGGACAAAAAGCACTTTATTCATTTTCTGTGAGGTTTTGGTTAGGTTTTTGGAAACCTAGATATCAACCACCTGTACTTATGAAAAGTAATTCCCACATGATAATGGTGAAAAAGTGAGTTCAATGCGTCAAAACAGTTGCTTTGTAGTTAAATATTTGATCAGTTTATGATTTACAGCAATGCAAAATTGAGCCATTTTGGATATATTTGGAGACACAAAGGGACACCAGGATACACTGCTTACATTTAGCTTCATAGATCATTAGTAATTCTGCATATCACCCTCAGATTTTGTGAACTTGTGGTCAAGGAGTTTATGATCCAGGAAATGTATGGTTACCTGTTTTACATATGGAGTTCTCAGTATTCTATTGAAAACTATATTGCATTTTTGCCAATATGTTTTGCATTTGTGACACTTTAGTTTATTCTGCTTATTGAGGTACATAATCTAAGTTAGTGCTGTAAATGCTACAATGCCCTTGCTTCATTTAAGCCATTGTCCAAGTTTCTGCGATGCTCACACCTGGAGCCTTAAATTAAGCTCCCTCTAAATAGGTGAGAATTTACCAAATTTGGCTTCTGTGCAAAGAGGTTACTGAAGCTATAAAATATTGTTCTTTGAGTTGCTAAAATTGAAATAGAATAAAATAGAAATAATAGTTTTTAACATTATCAATGTCTTGACTGTCATGGATCTGACCTTTTTGCCCTTATCTCTACGTCGCCTTATTCGTTTTATCGTTTACTGGTAGTCCATCGGATTTTCCTGTGTTCCGTCACGGGTTTTTGCTTCTCCTGGTCATTAGTGAGTTCACCTGGTAGATATTTCCGCTCACTACTTATACCCCGCTTCCGGTCTCGCTCGTCGCTTCTATGTTATTTCCTCTTAACATTCGAGCCGGTAAAAAGGTATAGAGAGTAATTAGTAAGCTAGTTTAAAAACTAAAGGGTTTAGAAAGTAGGGTTATAGAAAGAAAGGAAGGTTCTTTTAGCGCTCAGTTCTGAGCAGAGGTTTTCTCGTTTTTCTTTCGTTAGTACTCTAACTTACGAGTGCTCTTCCCCAGGAGAAGTTTGGGTTGTTGAGCCTCGGTTTTCCTTAGTTTTCACTCCTATAACGGGAGTAAGATAAGCGTGTCTGCTTATCTCCTTTTATTTACCGTTTCTACCGACTAGCGCTCTAACTGCGCTGACTCCAGTTATAGGGGTCTTATAGTTTTGGTTTTCATTGTTTGTTCGCTCCTACAAACGGAGTTAGATAAGCGTTAGTGCTTATTCCTTTGTTTTGCTCGTTTAGCGAGCTCCTCGTTTATATTGCGAGGGTTATTCTTTCTTTTCTAGTTGTTTCTCCACTACGGATTATTGTCCGTTTTAGTGGTGTTCTTACGAACACTTTCAGACTGGTCAACTACTAGCACTTGGATCTCTAATATTCCCATCTCTGTTTTCTGACAGAGATCCCTCACATTGACTGTATATTTTGATCAATTGAATGCTGCTTTGGTGAATAGAATAGAATAACTTTAATTTTCTCTTGACGGAGCTTCAGTTGTAGTTGTCAGGAGTAAAAAAAAGACGTAGACAGTGGGACCGACCCAGAAAACACAAACAAACATGTTAAATAAAGACATTCTGTCACGAACCAAACACGGGCTGAACCCAAATGCACGACCAAGAGACAGGGAAACAGAAATGGGTGTTTATTAGGAGCTTTGGGGTAGTCCCAAGCTCAACACAAATTTAACAAATGTCAAAGAGAGTCCAGGAAGTAGCGAACTGCTCCAAACCGGAGCTGGGCTTGTACTGGGCCAGGAGGCCCACACTGGAACCGGATCACGGGAACGAAGAGTTGTTCCGAACCGGAACTGGGCTTGATCTGGACCGGGGGGTCCAACAGGAACTGGATCACGGGAACAAGGTTTTGTTCCGAACCGGAACTGGACTTGATCTGGACCGGGAGGTCCAACAGGAACTGGATCACAGGAACGAGGTTTTGTTCCGAACCGGAACTGGACTTGATCTGGACCGGGAGGTCCAACAGGAACTGGATCACAGGAACGAGGTTTTGTTCCGAACCGGAACTGGACTTGATCTGGACCGGGAGGTCCAACAGGAACTGGATCACGGGAACAAGGTTTTGTTCCGAACCGGAACTGGACTTGATCTGGACCGGGAGGTCCAACAGGAACTGGATCACAGGAACGAGGTTTTGTTCCGAACCGGAACTGGACTTGATCTGGACCGGGAGGTCCAACAGGAACTGGATCACAGGAACGAGGTTTTGTTCCGAACCGGAACTGGACTTGATCTGGACCGGGAGGTCCAACAGGAACTGGATCACAGGAATGGACTCTGGACCGGAGGGTCCAACAGGAACTGGGCTGGAGGCAGAGCATCCAACTGCGCAGGCAACGTTAGTCTCGGCGGGGGTACCACAACACATACAGGGAGACTTGACTGCTACAGGCTGGATCCATGTGGAACACTGGTCTAGGAACCAAGGAGGTAGATCGGGGAAAACCACAGCAGAGCTTACAGTTAAACAGCACCAAAATACAGGAGACCATGAAACGCACGAACAACGTTAACGAACTGGTGCCAAATAGCAGCCAGCGAGAGGTATAAGTAGGGGAGTGAAATTGAAACCAATCACCAAAAGCATGAGGAATGTAACCGAGAGTGATTGACTAATTGACTGGTGCGGAATGCATGCAGGAAGGGGGAAAGGAGATAGGTTGAACCTAAAGTGAGGGAACAGAGAGAATCAGACAGAAGGGGCATGCCCAGCCTGTAGCGACAGGGAAAACACGGACACAGGGAATCCACCATGACACGGGAGGAAAGGGAAAAACATGGAGAACGGACAGGAAGGGAGCGGAACGTAACAGTACCCCCCCCTCAAAGAACGCCACCTGGCGTATCCGGAGGCCTAGTTTTGTCCGGGAACTGTTTGTGAAAGTCCGAGATGAGAGAGTGGTCCAGAATGAGGCTCTTGTGGAGCCAGGACCGCTCCTCCGGGCCGTACCCCTCCCAATCGACCAGGTATTGGAAGCCCCGGCCCTTGCGGCGAATGTCGAGTATCCGACTCACCGTGTAGGCCGGGGCGTGGTCGATGATCCGGGGCGGGGGTGGAGTGACCGCCGGGGCACTGAGGGGGCTGGAGGCGACAGGCTTTATCTGGCTCACGTGGAATACGGGGTGGACCTTAAGGGAAACAGGAAGGGAGAGTTTAACAGAAACGGGGTTGACCAGGCAAACAATGGGGAAGGGACCAATAAACCGGGGTTGAAGTTTCTTAGATGACGTGGGGAGGGGAATATTGGCTGTGGACAGCCAGACCTGCTGACCGGCCTTGTACTGCGGGGCTGCGGTCCTGTGACGGTCCGCCAGACGCTGGGTACGGGAGTTTGAGCGAAGGAGTGCGGTGCGTGTGAGTTTCCACGTCCGCTTGCATCTTAGGAAGTGGGACTTGACGGTGGGAACTGCCACCTCGGCTTCCTGGGCCGGGAGGAGGGGAGGTTGGTACCCCAATGAGCACTCGAAGGGAGACATCCCCGTGGATGCGCACTTCAGGGAGTTGTGCGCATACTCCACCCAAGGGAGGAAACGGCTCCAGGAAGCGGGGTTGCGAGCAGTGATGCACCGCAGGGCGGCCCCCAGGTCCTGGTTCGCCCTCTCCGCCTGGCCGTTAGTCTGGGGATGGAACCCCGACGACAGACTAGCCGACGCACCCAGGGCCACACAGAACGCCCTCCACACCTGGGAGGAGAATTGGGGCCCACGGTCCGATACGATGTCGGATGGGATCCCGTGCAGCCTGACAACGTGCAGCACCAGGAGCTCCGCTGTTTCGAGGGCGGAAGGGAGTTTGGGAAGAGGGATAAAGTGAACCGCCTTGGAGAACCGGTCCACAATAGTCAGGATGGTGGTGTTGCCCTCTGACAATGGTAGCCCGGTGACGAAGTCTACCCCAATGTGACTCCAAGGACGGCCCGGGACAGGGAGGGGGTGGAGAAGCCCGGAGGGAGGCTGGTGGGATGCCTTGCTCCTGGCGCAAACGGGGCAGGCTAGGACAAACGCACGGGTATCCCCCTTGAGGGTGGGCCACCAAAAGCTCCTCCTGACCAGGGCGATGGTTCTGGCAACCCCTGGGTGACAAGCCAGACGGGAGGCGTGAACCCATTCCAGAACCTGGGGACGGACAGAGTCGGGCACAAACAGAGAGGGGTTAGGATTATTGCGGGGATCCGGTTGGGAGGCCTGGGCGGCCTTCACGACTTCTTCGATCTCCCAGGACACCGCAGCCACAATACAGGAAGTGGGTATAATGGGCTCCGGGTCAGCAGGACTGGAGGGGGGGGAAAAAATACGGGACAAGGCATCAGCCTTGGTGTTACGAGAGCCAGGGCGGAAGGTTACTGAGAAATTAAAACGGGCAAAAAACAGCGACCACCTAGCCTGACGGGCGTTAAGCCTCTTGGCGGACCTAATATAAATTAAGTTGTGATGGTCCGTGAGGACAATAAATGGGTTACCTGCCCCCTCCAGCCAATGACGCCATTCCTCCAGTGCCAGCTTTATCGCCAGAAGTTCCCGGTCCCCGACATCATAATTGCGCTCAGCGGAGGACAGTCTCCGGGAGAAGAAGGCACAGGGATGGAGCTTGCTGTCCAATGCGGCACGCTGAGACAGAATGGCCCCCACCCCGGTGTCGGAGACATCAACCTCCACAGTAAACTGACGGGTGGTGTCGGGGTGACAGAGAATGGGGGCAGTGGAAAATCGAGCCTTGAGTTGTTCGAAAGCCCGTTGAGCCTCGGGATTCCAGCAATAGGGAATGGACGTGGAGGTGAGTTTGGTAAGTGGGGCAGCAATGACACTGTAATTGCGGATGAACCGACGATAAAAATTGGCGAACCCGAGGAACTGTTGGAGGTGCTTACGTGAGGATGGTTGGGGCCATTCTGTCACCGCCTTGACTTTGGTAGGGTCCGCCCGGATACTGCCCTTCTCGATGATGAAGCCGAGGAACGGGACAGACGAGACGTGGAACGAGCACTTTTCGGCTTTCACAAAGAGCTGGTTCTCCAGTAGCCGCTGGAGAACCTCCCGGACGTGGAGAACGTGTTCCTGGGGGGATTTGGAAAAAATGAGGATGTCATCTATATAGACAAAAACACTTTTGCCCGACAGGTCACGCAGGACATCATTCACCATCCCCTGGAAGACTGCTGGGGCATTAGTGAGGCCGAACGGGACCACCAGGTACTCGTAGTGGCCCAACGGGGTGTTGAATGCAGTCTTCCACTCGTCCCCCTCGCGTATACGCACCAGGTGGTACGCGTTACGGAGGTCGAGTTTGGTGAAGATGACTGCCTGGGAGAGGGGTTCAAAGGCAGTGTTAATGAGGGGAAGAGGGTATTTGTTGCGGACCGTAACCTCATTGAGGCCCCAGTAGTCGATGCAGGGCCGCAATGAGCCGTCCTTCTTCCCAACGAAGAAGAACCCTGCACCAACCGGGGATGAGGAGGGACGGATTATGCCTGACGCAAGTGACTCGTGGATGTAGGTTTCCATGGCCAGCTTCTCCGGGCCCGACAGGCTGTAGAGGCGACCAGATGGAAGCTTGGCTCCCGCCAGCAGGTCGATGCAACAGTCGTAGGGTCTGTGAGGAGGCAAAGACAGAGCACGTAACTTTGAAAACACTTGCGACAGGTCATGATAATGGCTGGGAACATTGGCTAGGTCGGGTACAGGAGGGATAGGTCTGCTACCCTTGGCCCCCGTGGGGGGTAGAGCAGAGCGGAGACAGTTGGCTAGACAGTGACCACTCCATGCCAGGATGCGACCGGCTAGCCAATCGATGTGGGGGTTGTGGAGGCGCAGCCAGGTCTGTCCCAGGACCATGGAGGACTGTTTGGAGTGAATAAGTAGGAGTTGGATCGTCTCCCGATGATTGCCCGAAACAATGAGCTGCAGGGGAACGGTGGAGTGGGTAACTAACCCCAGACTCCTACCGTCCAGGGCGAGAGCAGAGATGGGGTTGGGTAAGGCCTCCGTGGGGATCCCGTACCTCTTGACAAAGGTTATATCGATGAAACTGGAATCGGCCCCGGAGTCGATTAGGGCAAATGTAGAGGCGGTGTTGTCCCTCCACAGGAGAGTGACCTTGAATTCAAGGCGGTTCTGGGCCGCATGGTTTTGGATAATGGGGCTCGTCAGTACACCCAGTCTTACTGGCGAGCCCTTTCTTTTGGGCGGACGGGACAAGAAGCGATTTGGTGGCCTGTCTTGCCACAGTAGAAACAGGACTGGGTGCGGACACGGCGTTGGCGCTCCTCGGCGTCCACCGTGATCTTGCCCAGTTGCATGGGCTCCTCCTCGGGAGACAAAGTGACGACTTTCGGTCCCTGGACGGGAGAGGGTTGGCGAGCCCGGGAAGGGGCATAGGGCGGAAGACGGGAGGGATTCTTCTCTCGCTCACGGGCCCGGGTTCTGAGACGGTTATCAATGGCTATAGCCAAGCTGATGAGGCCATTGAGCGAGTTAGCCTCCTCCCGAGTAGCTAGCTGGTCCTTCAGCTCTTCACTGAGAGCCTGACGAAAGGCCCCCTGAAGGGAGGTGTCGTTCCATCCCGCCTCAGCCGCGAGGGTGCGGAACTGGATAGCCATCTCCGCTACGCTGCGGCTGCCCTGCCGGACCTGTAGGAGGCGCTGGGTAGCGTCTAGACCGCAGATCGGGTGGTCAAAGACGCGCCGCATCTCCGCGGTGAAGAGGGCGAAGTTGTTGCACGTAGGAGCCTGACTGTCCCAAATAGCTGTGGCCCACTCCAGGGCACTGCCTCCCAGGCTGCTCATGACAAAGGCGATCTTGCATGGGTCTGAGGCGAAGGAAGTGGGCTGCATGCGAAAAACAATGTCGCACTTCATTAGAAATTCGCGGCACCTCCCCAGCCCCCCGCGGTATAATTCGGGGTGTTGAACTCTGGGCTCCCGGCCAGGAGAGGGGACCGGAACCTCAGGAGACAGTTCGGGTGTTGGGCCCACAGGGATCCGAGGAAGAGGCAGGTGGAGCGCTAGTTGGGCAACCTGCTCCGTAAGCCCCCCCAGCACTTCCAACACGTCGTCCATCCGACGGCCCTGTTTGTCGCTGACCGCGGACTGGGTGAAAAAGGCGTGGCGGATCTGCTCGAGGTCGGCTGGGTCCATGTTTTTAGACCAGTTCGTTCTGTCACGAACCAAACACGGGCTGAACCCAAATGCACGACCAAGAGACAGGGAAACAGAAATGGGTGTTTATTAGGAGCTTTGGGGTAGTCCCAAGCTCAACACAAATTTAACAAATGTCAAAGAGAGTCCAGGAAGTAGCGAACTGCTCCAAACCGGAGCTGGGCTTGTACTGGGCCAGGAGGCCCACACTGGAACCGGATCACGGGAACGAAGAGTTGTTCCGAACCGGAACTGGGCTTGATCTGGACCGGGGGGTCCAACAGGAACTGGATCACGGGAACAAGGTTTTGTTCCGAACCGGAACTGGACTTGATCTGGACCGGGAGGTCCAACAGGAACTGGATCACAGGAACGAGGTTTTGTTCCGAACCGGAACTGGACTTGATCTGGACCGGGAGGTCCAACAGGAACTGGATCACAGGAACGAGGTTTTGTTCCGAACCGGAACTGGACTTGATCTGGACCGGGAGGTCCAACAGGAACTGGATCACGGGAACAAGGTTTTGTTCCGAACCGGAACTGGACTTGATCTGGACCGGGAGGTCCAACAGGAACTGGATCACAGGAACGAGGTTTTGTTCCGAACCGGAACTGGACTTGATCTGGACCGGGAGGTCCAACAGGAACTGGATCACAGGAACGAGGTTTTGTTCCGAACCGGAACTGGACTTGATCTGGACCGGGAGGTCCAACAGGAACTGGATCACAGGAACGGACTCTGGACCGGAGGGTCCAACAGGAACTGGGCTGGAGGCAGAGCATCCAACTGCGCAGGCAACGTTAGTCTCGGCGGGGGTACCGCAACACATACAGGGAGACTTGACTGCTACAGGCTGGATCCATGTGGAACACTGGTCTAGGAACCAAGGAGGTAGATCGGGGAAAACCACAGCAGAGCTTACAGTTAAACAGCACCAAAATACAGGAGACCATGAAACGCACGAACAACGTTAACGAACTGGTGCCGAATAGCAGCCAGCGAGAGGTATAAGTAGGGGAGTGAAATTGAAACCAATCACCAAAAGCATGAGGAATGTAACCGAGAGTGATTGACTAATTGACTGGTGCGGAATGCATGCAGGAAGGGGGAAAGGAGATAGGTTGAACCTAAAGTGAGGGAACAGAGAGAATCAGACAGAAGGGGCATGCCCAGCCTGTAGCGACAGGGAAAACACGGACACAGGGAATCCACCATGACACGGGAGGAAAGGGAAAAACATGGAGAACGGACAGGAAGGGAGCGGAACGTAACACATTCAATTGAATCAGATGTTTCACATTATAGTGCACATTATTATTAGTATTATGATCAAAATTATATTATATTAATTTAATTCATTATTAATTATGATGAAAGCATTGAGCCTCAAATGCAGTAACAGTTTTATATCTGCTTTTACTGTCTTGAGATGTGCAGTGTCATTAAGCAGTCTAACAGCTGTAGGGACACAGTTGTTTCGAGCTCTTTTGACTTTAAGGGGCAAGGACCTTAATCTTCAACCCGATGGAAGAGTCTCAAAGAGAGAGTTTGGGGTATGTGATGGAAGGGCCATAATCTTCTTTCCTTTTTTTAATTGTAAGCTCCTCATACAGATTCTTCTGTGTTTTTTGTGGGTTCCCTATGATTTTAGTAGCCTGCACTGTCACCCTCTCCAGGTTCAGTTGCCTGATTTCACTTAATGAGCTAAAGCAAGCTGTTAGGCTAAAGGTCAGCACTGACTCCAGGAGGCAGGTGTAAAATGCTCACATCCAAATTCCTGAGTTTCTGGAGGAAATACAGCCTTGATCGATGCTTTGCATGCACTCGTTTGCCTCAAAGATCAGTTTATTATCAATGATGGTACCCAGATATTTGTACTCCTCCACTCTTTCAACTGTTTTGGCTCCGATGG
Source organism: Ilyophis sp. 1 JC-2022 (assembly GCA_022702515.1). Taxonomy (NCBI): domain Eukaryota; kingdom Metazoa; phylum Chordata; class Actinopteri; order Anguilliformes; family Synaphobranchidae; genus Ilyophis; species Ilyophis sp. 1 JC-2022. The sequence continues at coordinate 84,498,679 of CM040400.1, read as the reverse complement.
TAAGGGGCCTCAGCCGTCCCTCACGCCGCAAGTCGATGGTGATTTATTTAGTCGTCTCCACATTCAAGTCCAATAAATTGACTTCACACCACTGTTGGAACTTGCAGACAGCAGATTGAAGCTTGTCGTCAGAGTTGGATGAGTCCACAATTACTGTATTATGAGTACTTGATGAATGTGATCTCAAGACAGTTTCTGTGGCAGTCATCGGTGTAGAGTGTGAATAACACTGGAGAAACTAGCGAGCCTTGTGGTGAGCCAGTAGAGATGGTCTTGTGGTGAGCCAGTAGAGATGGTCTTGTGGTGAGCCAGTAGAGATGGTCTTGTGGTGAGCCAGTAGAGATGGTCTTGTGGTGAGCCAGTAGAGATGGCCTTGGTGGTGCTGCAGTGGCCTTTATATCTAACCCACTGAGGTCTGTCAGTGAAGAAGGACATTACCCAGAGGATAAGATGAGGGTTGAGGTACATCTTCAGCAGCTTCTTAGCCATTAGGTGTGGTTGTGGTGAACGCACTGGAGAAGCCTACAAACACCAGTCTGATGTAGGATTTAGGTGTGTCCAGATGGGATTGGACCAGGTGAAGCAGTGTCAGGAGAGCATAGACTCTTCTCTTCTGTTGGTAGGCGAACTGTAGAGGGTCTCCTATGCTCTGGACTCTCTGTTGGACATAAAAGTATCAATTTGAAAAACATAAAAATGTCTCAGTGATTCCAAACTTTTGAACAGTAGTGTACTTTTGACTGCCCTTTATTTTTGGATTGTTTGCATTTATTGACACCCAAATTGTGATGAATGTACAGGTCTATCTCTTTCTAAGCTGCAACCAAGGACACATTTCCTGAGACGCAAAAGGGGAACATCAACCATCAATGGAAAATTCAACAAGCTTCAGTTAAAGCGGTTTTGTGACTCACTTCATAAAAAGCGTTATGTAAATAAAATTGGAAAACAGACAATGGCAGTGGGTAATTAAGCTTGCAAATCATCTAGAGTAGTTTAGCATTCAGGGCAAATCTGTTATTAAATGTTTTGCATCCCAGACACTCCCCAGATTAGAGAATCTCAAGTTGGCTTGAGTTCATCCTGCTCTGTTCAAGCCCCACCCCTACCTTCTGTTTAGGCGTTATTTATGGTTAGTTACCTCCAGCACTTCACAGGAGTGCACATTGCCAACTCAGCATGAAGCAGAGCCAAAGCAGCGACAGACACCGTGTTTTGGCTGTGCATCTTCGCACTGGCGCATTTTTATATGCTGTTGGTGACACTGAAAATATAATAATAATAGAAATTCTTTGTATAACACCTTTCCTTAGAGACCTATACAACAACTACAGTCCTGAGAAAAATTACACAGAGACCTATACAACAACTACAGTCCTGAGAAAAATCACACAAAGACCTATACAACAACTACAGTCTCGGGCAAAATTACACAGAGACTTATACAACAAATACAGTCCTGAGCAAAATCACATAGACGGATACAACAACTACAGTCTATAGCAAAATTACACAGAGACCTATACAACAACTACAGTCTATAGCAAAATGACACAGAGACCTATACAACAACTACAGTCCTGAGAAAAATTACACAGAGACCTATACAACAACTACAATCTATAGAAAAATTACACAGAGACCTATACAACAACTACAATCTATAGAAAAATTACACAGAGACCTATACAACAACTACAGTCCTGAGAAAAATTACACAGAGACCTATACAACAACTACAGTCTAGAGAAAAATTACACAGAGACCTATACAACAACTACAGTCCTGAGAAAAATTACACAGAGACCTATACAACAACTACAGTCTAGAGAAAAGGTACACAGAGACCTATACAACAACTACAGTCTAGAGAACAATTACACAGAGACCTATAGAACGACTACAGTCAGGAGCAAAATCACACAGAAACCTATAGAACGACTACAGTCAGGAGCAAAGTCACACAGAAACCTATAGAACGACTACAGTCAGGAGCAAAATCACACAGAAACCTATAGAACATCTACAATCAGGAGCAAAATCACACAGAAACCTATAGAACGACTAGAGTCAGGAGCAAAATCACACAGAAACCTATAGAACGACTATAGTCAGGAGGAAAATTATACAAAGTTATATACCTACTGTATATTCATGATTAAAATCAAACAGAGAAATTACACAGAGAGCTATCCACTTCCATCACGATCCAACTCTACTGACGTCATACATTAATCTATGGATATTTCCTTATTTCATTCATGTTTATTGTAAAGCGTGATATTTTTTGTAGTTGGTTGATGATTTTTTGATCTACACTTAGCGGAGTACAGTATTTGTATACATATGTATGTCACAAACATTTGCAAGGGTGTTATCTGATTGGTCATATGATTTCCTAAATTCCATCTTTTGTCTTTATATTCATGTCTGAGGAAGGTCTGTGTGACTGAAATGTTTGACTTAAATAAATGTTTATGTGCAAGTGTCACAGTGTGTGTGGGAGAACATTCTGCCTGTATCTAATATAGCAGCTAAGGGACCATCTTTCTTGCTGATCAGTGGTGAAAATACATTTGGCCTAAAGATTGACCTGTTCAAGTTCTTTACCACTAAAGCCTCGTACACACTAGGGTTTCAGTACTAGTGTATACAAGGCCTAAAACATGTGTCTCTAAGAAAATTGACACTAATATCTGTTCTCACTTCCCCCTCAATACCACAGACAACTATATCCACGCCTCATGGCCCTGCCCACCAGTTCACCCGTTCTGAAACACAATCACCCACACCATATCATCAATTCTGGACTGCACCATTCCGCTATCCCCAAATATATGTCTTCTTGGAGACCTAACAACTCTTGATCAACAACATCATAACTCCAAACTCATTCTAGTCACCCTTGCTATCTCCAAAAAAACAATACTCATGAACTGAAAAACTAGACACAACCTCAACATTTCACTGTGGACTCAATTAATTACAGAACACATTTTACACAAAAACATTACAGCCTCTTTACGAAAACAGTCAGAATATTTTTCAGAAATCTGGAAACCTATTATTACCTATCTAAATCTGCCTGTGAACTAAAGCCACTCGCACACACACTCATATACACACACATAAAAATACTAACACACACCCTCATCCCCATACACAAATGGGCACACAAACATAGCACCCTATCGTAATCTTATTTTAGTCGTTACCTCATTTTAGCTATATGTATACAGTGTATATATTGTCCCTTCTATAGTCTTCTCCTATCTGCTATCAAAACCCCCTAATCTCTCAAATATAATTAATTACATTTGTTATGTATTCTACATCCCCTTCCTGCATATGTAAACATGTAATAACTCTGACTTTCAGTATTAAATTGCCCAATTGTCTAACCTTTGTGTGAGAATGTTTGAGCAATTGTCTGCTTGTCTACTTGTTTAAAAGTCAGTCTTTCTGTCAGTATATCTGTACGTCCGTCTGTCCATCCATTTGTCCATTTGTCTGTTCATCGTTTGTAATTGTAAATGAGACACTCTGATGAATACTTATCCACTACTTATTTTCCTTTCCTTAAATACTAAGATACCACTAATTATTATTATTTTTCTATAGTTTAAAGTATTTACATATTTACTGTGTTTCTTTTTCTTTTTTTATGCGAGTGTTGTTGGTCATGAACAGCTTCACTAAAACTGTAAAAATGCAAAACCTCACAATAAATTATTATTATTTCTTTACATAAATAAAATTGACACGACTTGTATTAAACTTCCATTGGTTTCTGTAATCTTTCCCCCAGGAGTGTTTTGGCTCAATGTTTTCAGATCTCTATTAACTGTTTTTGCATAATTGTTTCATGTTCTACATAACTAAGCTCATGGGAGAAAAGACTGCTTTGTTTAAAAAATGAATATCAAATTGCACTATAACATGGCTGCCAACTCTCAGGGTTTGGTGATGAGACCCACGCTTTCATGCTCACGCCACCCAAACACAGCTCACGCAAAATGAAAAGAGCACAACTAAAAAAAAAGCCACTCCCTGATAAAATAACTTATGTATCAGCTACCTTCCTTTTGCTCTTGCATTTGTAGGTATGTTGTAAGAGAGAATATAGTTGGCTAACTATGTTCCATCATCACCAGAAAAGCCAGAGTGGAGGAAAGGCTCTCTGTGGCTTTTTACAAAGTCAGACAACCTCAGTTTTTCCTATAGTTTTCCAGAAGAGACCATTAAATAAGAGACAAATATGCACATATTACAGGAAGTAGGACAGTCAGACTTTTGTGGAGGTTGCTAGGAAAAGGAGGAATCTTTTTGAGAGACTGTGCATCTCAAGAGGTGGAAAAACAAGTGACATTGAATTCAATATTGTTTTATTTTACTTAGACATCTTACACATTACAGTGCATACAATTACAGCCAATTACAGTACAGTGCATGCAATACAAAATAGCACCTCTGCTCCATAACAACAGCATCTCATTCATTCAGCATGACATTGCACATATAATAAATAGACACCAGTTTATGGCCCTTTGTTACATGGTTTTGGTTGGATTGCTGTGGAATGTTGCACTGGCTGCTGGGACCTCAGCATTGCTCTTTGCGACGGCATTTACCCATCTTTGCTCCAAAAGGAAATTATTCTATAAATGATTGTTTCCTGTAAACTCCATTTTGTGCCAGTGGTTTCATACCAGTGAAGCACTGTATAGTGAGTTGTGTGTATAACAGTCTAACTGCGATATTCTAACCACGGCTTTAATGCCAACCACAGGATTAATTTATCTGCGCTTTTCATTTTGTAAAACATTTTATCAACCATGGCCTTATGTTTTATTTTACATCAAGTTTATATATCTGTGTCATGCAAAATCTTTACTACAACTACTTAGAAAGCATGTTTAACATTATTGTATTTGTTGTATTTTATTGTATTGTATTTGGTTAGTTAAATTCAGTTTTTCCATGATCTCATTGGGAAAAGATGCTATTTTCTTACATTCAGTAAGAGTGACTAGCATTTAAAACATGCTTTCTTGATAGATATAATTAGCTAACTAGTTAGATTAAATTAGATATAGTTACTTACTATACACATAAGATTAAGTTGGATATAGTTATAGGCTACTTACTACAAACAACCAGTCTGGGTGTGTCCAGTAGAGTGGGTGTGTCCTGTGCAGTAAGAGTAACCAATAAAAAGCTTGTGTCTCAGAGAGTAGGTGTGTCCTGTGGAAGGGTGTCACCCGTTTCAGTATATAAATGCTGTGTGTTCCTCTCCTAATGACAGAAAGAACTGGGCTCCACTCTCCTTTCCTGTAAGTATACTATTAATCTTCATATGGTGATAGCGCTGTCTGTACAGGGTTCTTGCCTAGATCTGAAAAGCATGGAAAACGATTTAATTTAATTTAATAATTATTATTATTATTTAATTTCCAGGTCAGAAAAGTTTTGAAAATTATGAAAAAACTGTGTTTAAAGCTATGGGAAAAACATATTTTAAAGGCATATAAAAATATATATATTTTAAATGATATATATTTTTAAATAAAACTATGTTACATTGCTATGGAACTTTATGGCAGTCAGATATAAAAAATGGAGAACTGGAAATCCCTGATAGTTCAGAGAGCTTAAGTTTGGCTTGCTGGTGATATATGCTGGTGATCTGAATTTGCTGTCTTTTGCAGCTTTTGACCAAGCCACTTTAACTTCTCACTTAAAACACAGTTTTTTTGTTATTAATTCCCAGGGTTCTTTCTCAGGGAGGGACTGTTTAAAAAAAAAATTATTTGAATGTATTATTATAAAATGTATGTATTGCTACACATCCACTTGAACATTGAATAAACATAAATAACTGAAGATTAATGTTACTGCCAATAAACACATCTGCAGGTACAGACAGCACCTCCCAGTAGATGCCATGTGGCTATAAACACTGCAGCAACAGTTATCAATAAGTAGAGCCAAGTGATATTTAAATATAGCCTATTCATAGACTATGAATATATTATCAGGTTCTACAAATATATGAACATAATCATGTTTCAAAGATTTAGGGATGGGGCCAGATCCCCTATGTTATACTACCTCAGTTAAAAATAAATTAAATGGGCCTCATGCAAGAATATTCTCTTATTTTTCTCTTAACTTTCTCATATATACATTCTTGAGAGATGTTCAAACGAGGACTTCACACCGAATTCGCGAAACATTCTTAACCTCCAGAAATCTTCTTACAAGCTAACGTAAATTTACCTGCTCTTAAATGCATGCGCAACAAGCCAATTGCTGGGAATATCATTTAGAAATATTTGCTTTGGCAACGAATAACAGGACGTTTGGCGTAACCCATTTGACAGGTCGCAACCAATCTTAAAATTTGTTCTGACCAAAGAGTAAATACAAAAATAAATAAAAAATGGTGAATGGCATAAAATTGTGCAAACCGTTCTTATCTGCCACATAAGAACACATTTTATGGGTACGAGGCCCCATATATCTGTACCAAATGAAACACTATCTAAGAAGACACATATCTTTGTGCTTATGAGTAAAGTAATAAAGTAGCCTATGCACATACTGTCCTGGACACTATGTCTACATTTACTATAACAAATATTAATGTTCCCAGGGCTTGTAGCTGTCAAACTGCGATTATTCATAGTGTGTTCCATTAGCATTTTGCTGTTACCATTTTTATGCCCTAATGCTAAATCTGTTATCATAGAATTGTAAAGGTTTATTTAAAAACTATATCATAAACAGAATTATGACCCATCAAAATAATTAGTCCATATCATTCCCGACATATTGCTATGTCTACTTTAGTGATTGGTGTTTGAGTTGGGCTGTTGGAAAATAAATCTTAATCTTAACCTAATCTTAATGCAAATGTTTTAATGTACTTCACTATATGAAAAAGGCTGAACAAATCTTTCCAATATTTGCTTTATGGTGAGACAGAGATGATGAGATGAGATGATCTGCCAACTGGCTTTGTAATTGTGCAAAAACGCTGGAGATTGACAGCTGAAAACCATAATGTTTGGGACAAATGGCTTCACAGGTGTTTCTTAGCAACATAAATAGCAAGTAATAAGTGTTAGTCATTAACTGTTATCAGGGCCGGATTTACTAAGGATTGTAACTGCTTTTCCCATGGAAAAGTAGTCGCTACAAGGTCGCAATATCTACGTGGGATTTACTAAACGGTCGCAATGGGTCAGAATCACCATTAGGATGTTTTGCGGGGATTACTCTGCAACTTTCCTTTTGATGCATAGTTCAATTTGTTCATGCAAATGTAAAACTGGAGTGAATGCGCTAAAACAGGGAGGAGATTACATGAATTAGGCCAATTAAGTATTCCATCTAATTTACTAAGGCATTCATTGCGACTCTTTGTGTAAGAATTTTCAGAACTCCTGAAAGCAGGCGCTAATTTCTCTGCGCTGACAGAGCCTATATCTCACACACAGGATGCTGGAGAAAGCTGTCGGGCTGTGTATGCACACCCTCAGCAGAACGAAAACATGCTACTTCACACGTTTCTACCAATCACTCCTCTTTTATTTTCAGATATCATATGACATTATATTTGTTTTATTGAAAGGATGGAAGACTTCTATTGAAGTCATCAGCAGTTCTGAATTTAAACAATTGTTGTACCCATATATTCAGTAGGGGTAGGCTATATGGGCGGCTGTGGCTCAGGAGGTAGAGCGGGTCGTCCGCTGATCGCAGGGTTGGCAGTTCGATCCCCGGCTCCTCCTGTCCACATGTCGAAGTGTTCTTGGGCAAGACACTGAACCCAAAATTTCTCCCAATGAGCATGCTAGCGCCTTGGTGTGTGAATGTGTGTGTGAACGGGTGAGTGAGAGGCCATTGTAAAGCGCTTTGGATAAAGGCGCTATATAAGTGTAGTCCATTTACCATTTATATATATAATGCATTGTGAATACAGTTGTACCTTCATACGCTCTGTATGTGTACCTCATCATTTTCAGTTTTTTTTTTCTTGTGGTATCTCGCTATGTGTGCCTAGTTGCTCCGTATCCATTTCTTAGCGCCTCTGGACGGGTCATTGTTTCTGACCATTTCTATGGGTGTCTCATACTGCAAATTTACGAATGAAGGCTTTTAATTTCCTTTATGGCGTAATTAAGACCAGTCATATTAAATCGGTTGTTAATGTGTCTGCAACCGAATATAGCGAATGTTTTGTGCTGCTACCATTTCCTTAGTAAATCTGTCCCCAAGAGTCTTTTGATGTTGTTGAGTCACAGACATCAACAATTCATGGCATGCAAAGGATATGTAATCAAATACTAAACATGGCTGCTTTATTTCACATGATGCTAATTTGTCCCATTACATTAGTTAGCCTGAAAAAGGGGGACCATGTAAAAAGTTATAATTTGTTATATGTATACAAATGCCCTCTAACAAAAGTTTGAAATTGGTACTTTAACCTCATATGAATGACTTGGTTTCAAATCTGAACTTTTGAAGTATAGAGCCAAATAAATTTAAAAAATGCTTCCCTTGTCCCAATACATATGTAGGGCACTGCATATACAGCATATAGGCTGCCACCTGCACAAAACCACCTCTCCCAAACACTCTTTAAAAAGTGGGGTGAATTCAATAAATATAAATAGTATTACAACACCCTCATTCTCCCACACTGCTACAAAATCCCCTAAGAGAAACATTTCTTAACCCCTAAGAGAAACAGCGACTACCATATACACTTCATGTTTGTGTGGCTTCCAGCTTCAGGATTTTGGTCCCATTATAAAAGAGTTGCATTTTTGTTGTTCACCGGCATGAAACTGGCAGAGAGCCCATAGATGCATAGATGTAATACTTTACTTGTAATGAAACCATTTGCACCCAACTTCCCCACCTTGTCATGTCACCACTCATTGAACACTCTCCACTTCTTAATTGAGTGTTGTCGCCAATCAGCAGCAAGGCCATGTGATCAGGTGATGAGTTTTTGTCAATCACATACACGCTCCATGATTTACTGTGTGACAAGGTAAATGTTGTGAAAACACTGTGATGAACTTAATGAAAAGTTTTTGCATTTTACCTGGAAACTTAAAGATGACCTGAATATGTAAATAATGTAAGATTCATTTTTTATTAATGCAAATATAAACTCCTTAAATTGGCAATGTTTTATATCTTTCAGAAAAATACTTTACAAAAAGAAGCAACAGATTAAAGGATAAACATGGGGAACGAAGTACCAACAGAAAGTAACATGGGGGACAGCCTGAGATGTGCCAGGTGTGACGGAGTACTGTCTCCCTGCTATTCCTTCTCAGATTTCACAAAGCACACTATTGATCAAAAAGTACAATATGTGTTCCATGGAGGTGAATACTTCAGGGAGGTGGACATTTCTGAATACTTCTGTAGTGACTGCTTTCATAAGCCAATCAGGGACCGAGAAAGAAGACAGAAACTCGGGGAAGAGCAGGAAAGAAGAGAAAAACTGAGCCAAAGGCTGCAACAATCACAACAACGTGCTGAACAGCAACTAGAGCAACAATTGAACAGAAGGTCAGTGGAATTTGAACGTAAGCAATCCGTATTAAAACAGGAGCTGGATGAGTTTTCGACAGATGAACCGGACAAATTCAGTGATGATCTCCTAGAAGTCCTCTCATCAAAATGTGACATCGCAGTTTCAAGCCTCAATTTCAGCCAGCTGACAGCTGATGAACTGGGGCAGATTATTTCAGTCCTCGACAGCCTTCTGTTTGATGAATGGATGAATGCTCGTCCGCCCCTCAGAACGTTACAGCACGCACAGGTATTTCTCACACAGCTGTGTATCCTGTCTCTGGAGACATCTGAGGGAGTTTCTCTGGAAAGCTTCTCTAATACTGTGCAGTCCCTGGTGGAGACTATCAGCCAATCAGCAGATAACATTTTTGAGAATTTCTTGCTCACACAAGCCCTGTATTTGAGCCTTGTGCACTTTTTCACTGACCATGATGACTCTGGCAATGATGCAGTTCAAATAGCCAGACGATGGGCTGAGGGAGACCTCTCTGCTCAGACTCTCTTTGTTCTAAACTTCCTCTGCACTCTCACAGAGTCACTGCAGAAGGTAGTCGGAATGGCCACTGTGTTTGTTTTAAACATGGAAGTCCAGTGCTTGAGGCTTCTGTTCTCCACACTCACAAATCTCAATGAGGAAGAAACCCACTCAGAAGTCACTGAGATGCACCTCAGACTTATGCAAACAAATGGATGGAACCCTACAGAGGTACTGAGTCTCCTCAAAGCACTGTCAGAGAGATATACAGAGGATGCTTCAATAACTAAAATCCTCACTTTACTACAAGTGTATGATGTATCTCCAGCATGGAAAGATAACTCTAACCGATCTCTCATTGAGGCTCTTGAGTTCTCTCAGCCTGAGAATTTCCACACAATTCTCCTAGAGGTCCTTGAAAACCAAGATTCTGATAATTCACAAACTGTAGCTGAAATTCAGATGCGCTGGAATTTGGATGACAATGAGTTAAACAGGATACAGAGAATGACAGCTCACAGTCTGAGACATTCACAAATTGACCCAGAAGGTCAACTTGTTTTAAACCGTAACTATAATAGTGAGAACATAAATGATTCCCATATCCAAGAAATCCTGACTCAGCTGTGCAAAGCAGTTTTCCAGTCAAAAGGCTGGTGGCCATCCCGGAGTCAGATGTTGTGCTGGTGTGCAATAGTTCTGACAGAGAAAAGTCAACCACCAAAGCTGTTTGGTTTTGAAGATGACCCGTGTGTCACAGCCATGGTAGCAGCCATACAAATCTGCATGGGAAACAAACTAGATATTGTGCTGAGCTCTGGTGCTCTTTCAGAGCAGGAAACCAAGGAGTGGTCTGACTTCTACAAGCATCTGGGAATTTCACTCAAGACAAACAGGAAGAAGACTAATGAGTCACACAGTGATGTTTATGAAGCAGACATTGTGTATGGTGCCATTGAAGACTTTATCACTGATTATTTTCAATACAGCTTTGAGGTGATGGAAGGAGGACACCCTCAGCATATTCGTGGATTTATCATTGAAAATGGATGTCTCAGTGCTGGCTATAATCTCAAATTCTCAAGACTCAAGGATAATGAGGCCCTAGGGTTTGTAGCAGAGGAACTGCAAAGCCTCATGAGTAAGATTGCCAGTGAGGAAATGGAAGTGAGGCAGAGTTTTGTTCGGGAAATATTCAATGTGCTCCATGCTGACCTAAAAGACAATGTAGACATGAAGGTTATGACCCTCTCACAAAAACTTACTGGAGAGAAATTACCTTCTCGAGATGTCTTTGTTCTGATCTTTCTTGAGACTCTCACAAAAGCCATTGATAAAGAGGGAAAAACAAAAAGAAACAGGGATTATCCTGTAGTAAAATGGTGTTTTCAGAGTCTACTTTCCTGTGCAATACAATTCCAAGCCTCAAAAACTGCAAAGGATCTTCTGCAGATGGTGACAAATCTTGTGGGTCAGAGCCTTTGGTCACCTAAAGAGACCTTAAACCTCCTTGGAAAATTAATTGGCCAACATCAGGATGAAAGCTTTATTTCCATAATGAAGATTTTACAGTTGATGACAACATATCAAATATCTTCAGATTGGAAAGACGAGAACAAGCAATCTCTTCTTCAGCTCATAGATTCATCAAGAACCCAGGATCTGATTTTGCAATTGCAAAATATCTGCAAAACAGAAAAGGAAAAAGCCTTGATATTCTCTTTGATGAATTAAGGGCCATGAAAGACCTCGACGAAGAAACACTGGAGAAATCATACACCATAATAAAGCATGTACAAGACCTGATAGAAACTGGTGAAATTAAAGATCACGCAGATGCACAGCGAGCTCGGAGTCTGAGCCACAGCATGAAAACAGAAGACCTTCAGGAGGTCCTGGCTGTACTATGCAATGCTGTACATCATCGTATATTTGGAAGCAAGTGGTGGCCCAGAGGCACTCAAATGGCAAGCTGGTGCTTCTTAGCCTTGACTGACAATGGAAAGCTTCTGCAGATGGGCACTGGGGAAGGGAAGTCTGTTGTGGTAGCAATGTTTGCAGCACTGCGTGCACTCAGGGGTGGAAAAGTAGATGTGGTGTCCAGTTCTCCAGTGTTATGCCAAAGAAATGCAGAAGAATGCGCTGCCTTTTTCAGCTACTTTGGCCTCAAAGTGGACACCAACACCAATAAAACCAAGAACACAGATCGAAAGATATGCTACCAGAAGGATATAATCTATGGAACTGTTGAGACCTATGCTGCAGATCACCTTCGACAGACATTTGAGATGAAGGACGTGAGGCCTGCTCGCAGGTATGAGTGCATCATAATCGATGAAGTGGACTTGCTGCTTCTGGACCAAGGAATACAGGTGACCTACCTGTCCAGTCCCATGGTCTCCATGCAGCACCTGAACATTATTCTGACCATGATCTGGGGCCATGTACACCAGTATGGTTTCCTGACTACAGGATACCAGACGTTTGTACATGGTCCCCCGGCTTCATTCTTCAAGGCCATATTTGACTCAATGGACACAGAGGGAATTGAAATTAATGATGCAATGGACATTTTGCAGATTGCTGAAGAATGCAACATTGTCCCAGACAAATTTACAGAGGAAATGTACGAAAGTGACAAAGATGCAATCCTTACAAAATTGAAAAATGTGAGTCAAGATGCTCAAGTAAATTTCTTCAAAGAAATGCACCCTGTGGCACAAACCCAAAAACACAGCAACAGCTCACTGCTGCAATACTCAGTCAGCAGCAAATAAAATACAGGAAATTAGCTTTCAATTTGTCAAGGATCACAGGACAAAAAGCTGTGCACTGTAGGAAAGGCATTTCTTTACGGTCCTTTTTAAAAATATTATTAAAAGTTGGCACTTTTCTTTTCCATTTTGATGAATTTACTTCAGGGTGTTTTTATTTGTGGGTGTATTACATATGTATGTTTCATAAAGTAGTAAAATCTGCTTGTAACTTGCAAGATGGCCTCTCCCAGAGAAGAATCATATAAAAGCATGCATAGAATCTTATCACAGAACTCAATAATGGTGAAAGGGATGCATTTTCCTCTTTGAATTCCTCTTTTCATTAACATATTAAACTTCATCCAAAGCTATTTTGTGTCATTTGTTAAATTATTCATAAAATAAAATGCAATCCACATCACAGGCTAATAACCAGAATACAATTTACATTGTGGAATTAAATCCACCTTTTGCTTTGCATTGCTTGATTAGTATTAATGTGCTCATTGTAGTTCATTAATGTGCTCATCTGTAGTTTCCTGAGGTGTGGACCATATTTGAGCTCATTTCTGCATTTTTCAGAAACCAGCATATGCTCCCCAAGGGCTGAAAATTAATATATTTATGAATCCCGTATATATGTCTGCAATAAAGCGGGAAAACCCCGCTGATACATTTAGAATGAAAATTGGTTTTAATTAATAACCTAATAGAAGGCTCCAATTGAAAATACAATTATCAGCGCTGTTCTTTAGGCTGTCTATAGGAAATTTCCAAGTAAATGGGTTGTGTGTGTTCCGGCTGCTTTAGTTAAATGCGAGAAAGATGATACGGTAGCCTATTTAAACAGACACTGAAACCAATCACCTGCCGGCCAGCGTAGGCTCCTTAATTCAGGAGAGCGATGGCAAGTTGAAGGCATGTACAGCAATAGACTGGACTAATAGCCTTTACAGTAAATAATAAGTACAATTAATCACCAACGAGATGGATCACTGGCTTGTAAGGAAAGCTCCAGCTTCATCTTGACACAGACTAGGAGCCAGCAGAGGCCAGCGTGGGAGCCAATCACAATGAAACGAATGAGAAAGACACAACTAGCAAGAAAGACAATTGAAATGGCTAAGTCTAGATACGTGGCTAGTTTCCAATGGCAAAGACATTCGTTGTTTCATATGCCATGTAGGTACATGCCACTGTGAAGTTTGCGAGTCGCTTCAAAATGTCCATAATGTCACAAGCATTATCACCTGCACAATCCCACAAAAACAGCATTTCAGTGTAAAGAACGAGTTAGAAAATATACTCTCAAGAAGTGGACTGAGAGAAGTGGAAAATAAACTCAAAGTGGGGAAGTAGCAAAGGAAGAGTCATTATTTATTTTAACAGAATGTAGTCAAAGTTATCCTGGACAGTTTTCTTGAACAGTTTTAGTTATTGTCATAGTTTTAAAGGAGCTCATAAAGAAAGGGAATATGTTAGGCTCTATTTTTCAGACTTCTACATACATTGTAATGGCAATAAGATGCTGGCTGCGCAGACGTGAGTGCCTTTTAGGTTTTTATATCTATGGAGCGTGCAACCAATGATCAAAGCTGAACCTGTCCCTTTCATGCTGACTGACAGGCCGAGTTTTGAAAGACGTAAAATAATTAATATTTATTTTCTCCATTGCGTGTGTATTTCATTATCTATTTCATTGCCTATTTATTTATTCTATTTTGTCACATTTGGTCATCCATACGAGCGCACAGGCGGAAGGAATAGGCTAGTCACAAAATATGTTAAAGATGAGAAAAGATGTTAAACTTCGATGACTTGATGGTGGTTATTATAGGCCAGGGGTGGCCAATTCCAGGCCTCGCGGGCCGGTGTGTATGCAGGTTTTTGCTGCCGCCAGTTAACAATTATTTAATTAGCCCAATCGTTTACACGATCTGATATTTTAATCTACATATCCGCGATATGAAAAGCAGCTGATGAATGTTCTTGTGCCGGTATGCGTCAATGCGTGTATTGTAGCATTTTATCGTTCTGTAATTTACAAGTGAATCGGTGATTGTGTGTATGACTAATTAGCTGATTGAACCGTGGTAACTGGTGGCAGTAAAAACCTGCATACACACCGGCCCGCGAGGCCTGGAATTGGCCACCCCCGTTATAGGCTATAAAGTAGGAAATTGCCAAGCAAGTAGCACCAAGGCGATTCAACACCGCGGACAGCGCTCGGCGATTCAACACCGCGGACAGCGCTCGGCGATTCAACACCGCGGACAGCGCTCGGCGATTCAACACCGCGGACAGCGCTCGGCGATTCAACACCGCGGACAGCGCTCGGCGAGCAACAGAACTCTCACAGGTGTGCGTAATCTTCTCCCCCTCTCTCCCGAGCCCGAGCCCGACCTGCGGCAAAATGCATAGAATACCGGAATTCTATATTAAAATATGAACAAACAAAAATAACTATATTAAAATATGAACTACATGTGTTGTACGTTTTCCACTGGGAAATGGATTAAGTGCCTGCATCCCAGCAAAAAGATGCACTGATGATGAGTGTAATATTAATAACAAATGTTTGGCTTCATCCTACGGTTTTCTGTCTTGCAGCTTTGAGCACTTTCCCCCATATTAGCCTGTGCTTCATTGATAAAGCACATTCTGTTAATTTCACTATGCTTTTTGTGATGAACTGCCTGCTAAGGTGTAACATACACTTAGACAAGCCAGTATTAAATGCAAAATGTGAACTAAATGTGAGCATTAAAACAATTAGTGTGTTGGCCTCATAGCTGCTAGAAACTGTTTAAACATATCATATTACTTATTATTTGTGAATCACAATCTAGCTGTTGATTTCAACATACACAAAAAAATCAAAATGTTATTATCGCAAAAATAAACAAAGTAAGGCCTATAGGGACAATACATTGTCCGTACAAAATCTGAACACAGTGCCTAACAAGAATAGAAGAATTATTTAAAATAAATTGTAAGACTGAAAATTATTGATCTTTCGAATTATCAGTCATAAACCCTCGGTTACGGAGCTGGTGGCGACTTCTTTGAGGGTGCGATAAAACAATTCACCAGGTGGCCTAAGCTATCCATCACGCTGCATCTTTGCCTCTTCCCGCGGGACTTCCAACTCCCCTGATCTGCAACTTTGAGTCATAAAAAGCTGGAATTGACCATACGACTGGACATTAGAGGTTGGAAAAGGCACTCTGCAGGACATTGGACAGTTTTGTGATGTTTGTTCCTTCTAATGAGGCCGGGAACCCAGGTCTGTTCACAGGCCGTAAAAACCTGTGAACAAACACCCTAGGTTCTGGACTGAAACCAAGCTGTATATGTATCTTGCATCATATGTATGTGCATGTAAATAATTGTGGATAATATGATGTGGTGAATCGGGATTAATACCAATTGAAGTGTGGGGTATGTGAAAAGTATAGGAGAGGGTAAAATATATGAGAAGGAATAAAGAATATGAAAGAAAGGAGGATTGTATAGGTTATCAGGGATTCGCTTATCCACATAAGTATCTGGAACATAGAGTGGCCATCACTAGATCGGGGGAGTAGACTATGCAGTTTCTCTCCCTGGAGGGGGGTCCCCGGGTGGTGAGGCGTTACATCTCTTCTTGCCAGACCTTATTTGGACAAAGAGAATTGTGGAATGTGGAAGGCCTGCTCAGGACTGCATTTAAGGGAAGTCCAAAGGGACATTCAAGGAGAATCTGCTTAACAGCTCTCCTGATACCATAGTCACACCGTACGGAATCAGTGTGTTATATGCTTTGCTAGTGAACCTGTTCATGTTTCTTGATCTTAGCAGCATGTTATCCTGTGTTTAGCCCTAGGTATTGAATGTGCTCATATTTGCTCTCACAGTCACCACTGATTATTGTCATTAATAAATTACCATGTTTCACATCATCTGCATCTTTCTTTTCAACCCTTTTTCTAGCTCCAATTGCTTATATGATCTGAGCTGCAGTGTTCCAAGCACTGTTGTATGTATGCTTGAGTCTCAGAGTCAGAACCCCTGCGTCTCACTCAGGGCTGAGTGCAAGTTCCCAGTATGGGAGAATCTGCGTAACAGGTCTCCTGGTGCTGTAGTGGTACCATAGTCATTCAAGTATGGGTAAGATTATAACTGACTTCCCACACCGTGCATATTCTGTGTCGGTGTGTAGCTGAACAGGCTGGGTAAGATTATATTTTCCTTTCTGAAATCTGTATTTAAGCTAATGACCTACCTGCCTGTTATTAAATTGTTCTTATTTTTAACTTGCGTGGTCTCCATGACTCTTATCCATCTTATACCCTTTTCAGTCTAAATTATGACTGAATACTCAGGGGGACAATTCTGACCAAGGACTAACTGATCAGTGGCCTGGTACAGCAAGTCTTCAGTGGCGTCCTCAAGTTGGGAAAGGCAGCCAAGTTCTGCTGGGGTTGGTGGTGCATGGTTCTGGTGATTTGATGTGAAGAGAACCCTTGGACGTTCTACGTCGGATCTTGTCAAATTCACCTTAAGGAGCCCTCTGAATGCACTCTGACCTGGGCTCGCAACTATCTATGTAAAAAATAATGCATGTATTGTGTTGGCTAGACCCACAGCAATAATGTTGATTCCGGCAAGCATATATTTAGTAATGGTGGTACCCAAGGACGAGTCGAGTGTAACCACTCCAAGCTCCACGCATGATTAAAACCAAATTCTAAATTCTAGTTTTAAATGGAGTCAGATAAATTAGTAAATTAATTAGTGATATTTCACACAATAACTCTGACCTTTTCCCACAGCAATAGCGGAATACATCGCTCCGGGCTATTCCCTCTTTGGTCGAGCTGCGGGAGGTTTTACAAAATCAATAGAAGAATAATTACAACAATTAATATTGTATCCAATACTCTATAATAGAATATAAATCACATTGTAACATTGTAACAGAGCCCTTAAGGAAATGTAATATATTGCAGTATATTTTAAATATATTGTGATAATTTTGATATATTTACAATATACAACAGTATATTATTTTTCATAAGGG
The DNA here is from genome assembly GCA_022702515.1 of Ilyophis sp. 1 JC-2022. Classification (NCBI taxonomy): domain Eukaryota; kingdom Metazoa; phylum Chordata; class Actinopteri; order Anguilliformes; family Synaphobranchidae; genus Ilyophis; species Ilyophis sp. 1 JC-2022. The sequence continues at coordinate 84,480,783 of CM040400.1, read as the reverse complement.
AGTGCAGAGCACTACAACATATTGACCAAACGTGGGGAGTGAACAAAACTGATTTGTAATAAAATATTGCCCCTTTGTCAAGCCCCACCCAAGTCCAGCTCTCCTTAGTTACTATTGCTAAGATTTTGCTTCGGAAAGCAAGTTCCCTCGCAAACCCGGGCCATTGCGAGGACCCGTCAGTTATAGCTATGAACCTACATTATGTTCTTTATGAAATTTAACACAGTTTAGATTGCTAATCAAGCTGTTGGGCAAGTAATGGATGGATTTAGGTTTAAAATTAAATTAAATTAAATGCAGTTAATGTACTTAGCGTAATTGTTAAAATACAATACCAGTGTTATCAATTGACAATACTGTAAGAAAAAAAGGAACTTCTCCGATGTTCGTTGAAAATGACAAAGTTTATTCAGAGATACAGCAATGCACTCTGGATTCAGTGGAGTTCATCAGAATCCTGTTCTGTGAAATGTATGACTTTAAATACCATTTTCGGGCCCTGCCTTCTTAAGGCGGGAAACAGAAATGTATATTCAAAAGCCACTGTCTGGCTCCCCTAGATCAATCAGTCTGTTCATCAGTAGGGGGTCTGAAGGTTCAACTTCCTGTGGTCTAACCAGGAACCAGTCTATTGTATTGCTAATCTAGTCTCCTTGGTTGGAATAAGCCTTGATCACTCACTCCCAGCTGCTATTCTATAATTGAATACTCTGCCTATCAGTGGTGAGGAGTCACTGCTTATACGTTTCAGCCTACATTTGTCATGGTCTCCCTTCCTTCCCTCTAATTCCACGCCTCGTCTTTTCGGTCTATCGGATTTTTCTTGTTTCACCACAGGTACATTAAGTAAGCCAACTGTGGATGATCTCAGTGCTCGAGTTGGTACATAAGGTGATAGGCTATCTTTGATATAAAAAGGTGCTAGGCCATTTAAAGCTTTATATACAAGTATCAAGACTTTAACATTGATTCTAAAAAAAACTGGAAGCCAGTGCAGAGCAGCAAGGACGGGCGTAATATGTTCTAGCAGCAGCGTTCTGGATAACTTGGAGTTTATCAATAGACTTCTTAGGCAGGCCAGTAAAAAGTGCATTACAGTAGTCCAAGCGGCTAAAGATAAAAACGTGTATTAGTTTTTCAGCATATTTGTGAGTTAAAAAGGGTCTTACTTTGGCAATATTTCTTAGATTAAAAAATTCAGTCTTGGTCACCTTGTCTATGTGAGATTTAAAATGTAGGTCAGCATCCAAGATCCAACTCCCAGGTTTCTGATCTCATATTTTGTCTGTTTAGCCAGGCTTCCCATCTTTGCTTACAGCTTGTCTCTTTTTGACTTGGGGCCCACTAAAAGTACCTCTGTCTTTTCTTCATTTACTTTCAAGAAATGTTTGGTCATCCATTTATTTATGTGGGCTAGACAGGCTGCAAGAACGCTCATGGCATGTGGATCGTCAGGCTCAACGGAGACATACAGCAGCGTATCATCAACATAACGATGGAAATTCACATTGTGATGCTGGATGATCTTGCCTAAAGCAAGCATGTACAGAGAGAATAAAAACGGTCGTAGAATGCTCCCCTGCGCTATGCCACAGTTTGCATCTACTAGTTTAGAGGCACCAACTTGCAGGAACATAGGAACGGAACCATTTTAGCACATTTCCAGATATTGTCATAGTCATAGTTATAGTCACGTTCCGAAGGTGCCTTGTTTTTTTTTCTTTTCTTGTTAATTGTATTTAGTGTATACAGCGTTACACTTCCATGTTGCAGGTTGAAGGTTCGATCCTCACCTGTTCCTAATAATTTTTTTTTTAACATTACATAATGTACATGTCATGCTAATAATGTTCTTTTGACATAAAATAACTTTCTTTTATTGCAAAGGCTAAGAAAGTTCACAATATTAACTGTTAACTCTTCTTATACAGAGGACAGAGATCAGCAAGACGACACGGTCCAGAACCGCATTCCACTTCACTCTATATTATCTCACTGCACTTGTGCTATAGCTACCTCATGGTATAGCTACCTCATGGTATAGTGCTTAAAGTCGCATACTCTGATGCCTGGGGACTGATGTTTGAAACACAAAAAATTACTTTTATATTTTATTTGCGACAATAGAGATGTGTATGTTATGCTCTTCACACTTAAAAATGTGATAATATGAAAACCTCAGACAGATTTTCTCACTGGTAATGTTACTCTTTAATTAACCAAAACATGGTGTAGCCACGTAGCCACATTTTACAACTGGCTGGCTCGCCTATAGGCAACAAATCTGGCCTATAGACTGGAAATAGATCTAACAGTGCTACTGCTAATCCTCATAGCCTACTGCGTGACAGGGAGAAAGCACTCAGCAATCTTAATATAAAAAAATTAGCTTTTACATTACGTAGATTGACACTAAACATTACCTAAACAAATAACACAGAGATACATAATTTAAGAGGCATGATCTTTCAGCAACATGTAAGATATGCGGTGAACAGGTCTGGTCTAACCTCGATCATCACTGATTGGGTGGTGGAGCAGCCAGGTGGAGCTTAAACTCATTAACACAATGCAGGTTTACATCATTGAAAGGCTGAGGTGAATCTATAGCCGTTTTTTAAAATTATTATTATTATTTTATTTTATCTTCTCTGTGAGCCTAGTCTAGTTGTTACATTTTTGAGGAGATTAAGGAACATGGCCTTCAGAATGCGTTTCATCCCTTGAAAGTGTTTGTTCCTTTGAATCTTTTGTGTCTTGTGTCCGTTAATGTGTTTACATTCCTTAAGGTCTTTTAATCTTTTGTTTCCTTTGTCTCGGTTAATGTGTTACATTCTTTAAAAAAAATTAATCCTTTGTGTCTATTGTATCCGTTAATGTTTGTAATGATTAGGGGTATTCAGTGTTGTGATGGTAGTGCTTGTGTTGCTTTTGTGTGATTCTATCCCAGCTGTTAAATCTATTGGTGAATCCACAACAATCCTGTTTTAATTTGTTATGTATATGTGTATCCATAGGCGATTCATTGTTCTTTAAATAGGCTAGTAGTTAAAAAGACAAATATACAGCTTTAATTTGAAGGAGTAGCTACATTGATTGTAAGGAACAAAACATTTACTAGGAACAAGCCTACTAGAGTTTAAAAACACCACACAAAGGCCTCAAATTCTTTTCAATACAGCTGTATTTGGCTGTTGCTGTGTCTTTGTGTAAACAAAAATGTATGTCCAAAAATTAAAAACAAAACGAAAAAGCATAATCATGGACAACAATATACATTTTATTATAGCCTACTCATATCCCTGCTTTATTAGGCTACATTCTTCTCAGCCCGTTTTGTCCACAGTTATCATAGACTAGGCCAGGGGTTTTCAAAGTGGGGGCCGCCAGGGGGCGCCAATTGGAAGGAAGAGGAAAATGGAAAATGCAAAAAATAAATAATAATAAATAATAATAATAATAATAATAATAATAAATACATTTCAAATAAATTCATAAGATTACTGTGCCGGTTTAAAATAAGATATAAATTGTTATAAATCCTTTCATATCGAAATGAGGTCTTTGCCATGCCCTTCTTTCAATCGCAGCCAATAACTAACCGTCTGCCTGTCAGTCAAAGTGTTACGTTGATTAGGGAATCAAAATAGGGTCAAAAGTATTGTGTTGTGTATTAAGAAGCTGTACGTTTGATTTTTTATATTTGCCAGTGTAATTTAAAGGTCTTTTTTTAAAGCCATTTCGCAATCGGGGGGCCCCAGCCCGAGGCTACGGCTATTTGGGGGTCCTTGGCATGAAAAAGTTTGGGAACCCCTGGACTAGGCTGTGTAGCCTACGGTTTTTATTGAGTTTTTTTAAAGGGTTTCCGCGTTGTTATGGTTTTGAAAGCCTTTTTCTTTTATTGTATTTTTTTTCTTTCAAAGAGGGCATTTCCCGATATAATTGCTGACTTGTGGCGAGTGGTGATAGATTTACCTTAACATCTGTCCGAGATTGTAAACAAGTCGTCCATTTTCCCTAAGAAAACATTTTATGACAACGTCACCTGGAATCTACACGCTGGAATCTACATGTTTGGAATCTACACGCATACAACGATGAACAATTATCGTTCTTTGGATGCCCACAACTTTTTTGTTAGTGGATGATAATATTTTGCACTTGCAAATATAATACTGTAACGTTATAGCACTCCGATTTATCCACATTCCACTACAAACCATTTGCATATGGTCAAAATGTTTTAGCGTTTCTTACAGCAATATGTGTTAGCCATACATTTACAATTGGATAACTTATTTGACTTAGGCTACCTGTGAAACAATGCCTGCTGCACACATAAGCATGTGGAGTTTCAGGGTCCCACATTTTCCCCTTTCTTCCTGCCGACGCCTCACGTCTTATAGTTGACCTACCTGGATAGAAAAAAGATAAATTATATATATATATATATATATATATATATTTTATTATTATTAGAATTTTTAAACCTGAAAAGTACTTAAGTCTTTGTCCCCCTCTTTGTTTTATCAACGTTTTACATTATATTTAAAGTGTGGGCATTTAGGTGACGCTCTTACCTAGATCGACTTGCACAAAGAAAGATTCGTAAATCGCAAATTCGTAAATCGCCCAACATTCCAAGTAGCAATTGATGAGCGTGTGATGGTTGGGAAATAACACACCAGTGGTAGCCTAATGCAATCACAGCATACAATTATACATCTACTCATATACCTTTAGAATACTTCTAAAAAGGATTTGAAAAAAATAAGATTACGAACGAACGAACGAACGAAGATTTAGATATACCTTTCAAAAGCTACCTAACAATATTATCACCACTATCAATATTGGCATCAGTGGAATAGAGAAATAGCCTACACAAAACGATAGGGAAATACAATGCCTTTTTGCACAGGTCACTATCGGGTCATGGGTGGCCGCACCTACCCTCAGAGTATCAATTAGGCTCTTTGAGAGAAGGTTTGAACCAATCTGCCCAATCTGAGTACATGTTGTTTGAAATACAGTAGACCAACATAGCTACAGAATTGTATAGCAGTCAGATGTAAAAAACGGAGTATTGGAAATCCCTGATAGTGTAGAGAGCTGAAGTTTGGCTTGGTGGTGCTCATTTGAATTCCTTGTCTTTTGCAGCCATTGACCAAGCCAAACTTCACACTTAAAACTTAGCTTTTTGTTATTACTTAAATATCTTTTCTTTGTACCGTTTTCAATTAAATATAGCCCATGTAAAAGAGAATTTACAAATCACTGCTTTTATGTGCATTTTACATTCCCAACTTTTTTGGAATTGGGGTTTGTACTTACAGACAGTGATTTGTTGGCTATGTGTGAGTAACTTGGCATTTTTGTACCTTGAAAAGGTTTTTTGTTGAGATGAGATAGAGGCTAGCCTACCCTTCAACCAGGAAGGGATTTGGAATGGAATCACCCCATCTTGTGCACAGAACAGCGAAGCGCATCAGGGCATAGGACTTTAATGCACATCACAATGTGCCCTTTTTCATAATCCTCCGTCTACGAATGAGCCGCGACATTTACTTCGGTAGAACCATAGACTATAAAAACAGGGTAGAACAGCGAATATTAAGCTTTTTTGTTTTGTTTTGCTGCGTGATACTAAGCTAAGCAATCACGTGTGAAATCGGACAAATAACAGGCAACTCAGATAGCGAAGTCTCGATAGCGGTAAATAACTAGCAATAAAAAAAGCTTTAGGCGACTGGTTCTGTTAGTCATACGGAATGTTTTCAATGCAAAATTGATGAAAGGATATTGGCTACATGTGGTTATCTAAAAACGCGTTGTTCGCTATTATAAACGTGTAGGCTATTTCACATAGCCTATAGCTAACGTTAGCAGGGAAACGTAAATTACTTTAGGAATAAAAGCCACATTTCTAGCTTGGTAGCATTTTGATTCAGCAGAAGGCAATGCACCGCTTTTTCATTGTTTTTGTGTGGATTATTACGACAGCTTGGGGGGAACTGGTACCACCGTCCTCCGCTACGCAGTTAAATTCAACATCTATACCCGTCCAAGCAGATGGTCGTTTAAATACAACAGACAATGCGTCAACCACAGGAGGATTACGTTTTACTTCAATCGTAAAAGACCTTCCTACGCTCAAGAACATTGTCATTTTCATCGCTGTGTTCACAGCGTTTGTAATCACCTGCCTGGTCGTCAGGGTATACAGGTAAGTTTGTGTTACAAGTTTTGCTCTGTCATCAGCCATATGCTATTAGTTGTTGGTTGTTTTGGCTAGCGAGCTAACATTGAACATGTAGCAGCTGCTTTTGTGTTTATATCGCACCATCGCCAAGCCAGTGTCCGTGGTCTTATAGCCTATAGCCTATAAGGCTTATATCGCCTTATAGCCTACCTTTCTGCTGCGTCCTGTAGGCCTATTGGAGTTATTGTACGCGCACCTCGTCATCTTTTCAATCACCTTCAGCACTGCCAGGTGCTGCCAGCATGGTTGTTGTAGGTAGATATTCCCGAACTTGTTGCGTGTTTTAATGTAAACGGTAAACTATGGCCTAACTTCGTGCACATTCTTTAAAAATAATAATAGTCTAATAATAATAACCGTAAGCGGCAATTGGGGGTTTGAGCCCTTAAAAGCTCAATGAAGTCAAAGTAGCCTATAGCATATTAAAGCAATATGACATAGCCTTTTGCTGTGCAGTGATACACATTCTACAGAAATTAAAATAATATGTCCTGTAATGCTGCAGTAGTCTTTGCCATTATAATTAGGCAAATTCTACAACTGAGCTAAAAATAAGAGAATGAAACTGCATGCAAAACAATGTTCTCTCTTTAAAATTACACTCGTTAACCAAATTAATGGAGTCGTTTGGACGAATTGCACACTGGTGTAATAAATGAAAGCAGTGCACTGAAAATCATGGCGATGTTAGTTCTTTGTGTAAATCTAGGAAGAAGTAAGCCTATGCAATTTAAGTTTATAAAAATACAAGTTATGTGCAGAAGGCTGTTGTGACGTGTCGCTACTGTGTTTACTCAAATGTAAAAGGCATACAATGTATAAGGGTCAGTGACGTTTTAGGTTTTCAAAAAGGCAAAAACAAAAAAAAGGATTACAAGTTATTTGTAACATTATTTAGGTAAATTAGTTAATTTAGCATGTTCATAAGTGCCCCTCAAGAAAAAAATTATTATTATCTTGACTAATTATTACTATGTTACCTTATGACAGATTTTGTTTTTCTGAATGACACATTGTCATTTAGGACAGAATTAACTGTAATATAACTGTCAATGTGTCTAAGCCTACACTTTCATCAATGGGGGGTGTAGGCCTAAATATAAAGATACATATCTCCCATATTTGTTGAAATGTGAATGGTTTAATGACATTTAAAAATCAGATGATTTTGCGGATTTCACAATACATTGGAGTCTCAGAACATCAATTCCGCTTCATTACTGAAATACAAATACAGTTTTTGTATGCATAAGCTACATATACATTTAGTCATTTGTATCTATAATCCTTTACAGGAGGAGAATAACAACTGATTGTGTTTTGTTTCTTGTTGCATATCTTAAGCAAATCAATAGGCAAGTAGCAGATTGTGTCTCCAGTACAAAAAAAATGTTAAAGACTCCACTTGGACCATTTGGACCAAAATACAGGGTTATACATACGGCAGGCCCCAGGGGAGCCATAGGGGGGGGGGCTAGGATGATTCCAAGGGCCCCTGAAGAGACCGGGGCCCTCAAATACATCGTATCATTGAAACATATAGGAGGGGTGGCCCAATATAATACCCTTTCATGGGCCCCACAATTTCTAGCCATGCCCCTGGCAGGCCCTATACTGATATACTGATATACTATACCTATACTGACTGCTACTTATACATGGTATACCTAGCCCCTCTCCTTGCTAGCCTCTCTTCCCTAGCAACAGGATCCGCCCTCATCTTTCCACGGTAGCGTGCGCACCTCTCCTTGTTTGTCGAAGGCATCTGTTAAAATGGAGAAAAAAAATATTCCGCATAATGGTTTCTATTGGCATCGCTTTCTCTACATTATATATACTCTTAAGTGAAGGACATTGAGGAAAAGAAGCAGGAAGTAAAAGGAAAGTGAGCCGTTGGGTTGACGACAGGGACGGGGAAGCAACAGCTAACACCTGGATTTCAAATAAAATTCTCTCATTAACGGAGCGAAATTTAAATAGAATTGTTTTTTGGCGGTTGTGCACAAGCTGGTTTGTGACTGGATCGGGATGGCGGGTAGTAGTGGAGGGAATTCAGAGGGGGAGGATGACATGGATTTTGAGGAATGGAGCAGAGTTGCTAGTAGGAGAGGACGGAGTCGAGGCATAGTGAGGAGAGAAGAGCAGACGAGGATCCCTGGTAGCGGCGGTAAAAAAATGTAGTCTGGAGGAAAACAGCCCTGATGGTGAAAGTTCACGATCTGTTCGAAGGAAGTTAATTGGAGAGGAGTTTAAAATTATACTTAAATTCAGACCGGAGGATGAAAATGTGAGCCTATTGCTTTAACCAGGGAGTTGGAAAAGAAAGTAGGAGATATCAAAATGGCTAAAATCCTTTGAGATGGCAGTTTGTTTTTAAAATTTAAAAACGAAGAGCAGAAAAATATGGAGTAATGCAGATTGGAAATATCGGCAGGAAAACTGACTGAGAGGAAAGTATTACACGGAGATAGATTAACTCTGGGAGTGATATCAGGCATACCGATAAAATCTAGTAAAACTTCAAAAGAATATCCAAGGAGGAGAAGCGAGGAAGATTAGGAGACGTCTAATCTAAATATTTAGTGTATAAAAGGTGTATAAATTGAGGCCGCCGCGGTGGTACAACGGTAAGAGTGCCTGAAAGTCGGTGCAGTTGTACTCCGAGGATTGGGGTTCGCGCCCCGGTCCTGCCAGATCCGCCCTGTAGAGGACGTGGCGCCCTCCTTCCTGCCACCGGCTGACAGGGTTGTATAGTGGTGGTTCTCTAGCGGTTGCTACACGGGAGGAATGGAATTAGAATAGGGGCTCAATTGGCTACTAAATTGCGAGAAAAAATGGGGGGAAAAATCTGAAAAAAGGTGTATAAATTGGAATTTTAATTATAGAAATGTAATTATGAGGCTGATTGAGGTTATATTTTATGGAATCTTAGTGTACCAAGTTTCAACGATTTACTGTCTCGTGGAAAATTTAGCAAATTTGCAGATACAAAATAAATAATTAATAACAATAATAAAACCATCGGAAAACAAAAGGGTTTTATCCCTTATCCTTTATCCCTAACAGTAATAATGCCATAGGAAAACAATAGGGTTTTATCCCTTATCCTTTATCCCTAACAGTAATAATGCCATAGGAAAACAATAGGGTTTTATCCTTTATCCTTTATCCCTAACAGTAATAATGCCATAGGAAAACAATAGGGTTTTATCCTTTATCCTTTATCCCTAACAGTAATAATGCCATAGGAAAACAATAGGGTTTTATCCTTTATCCTTTATCCCTAACAGTAATAATGCCATAGGAAAACAGTAGGGTTTTATCCCTACGAGCTCAAACCCTCATAATAATACATCTCAAGCGTAATATCCATTTTACATAGCATGCTGGCAGTTTGCTAGCTCACTACATCTGCTCACTTTAGGCCTGAAGAGAATTTTACAAATTTACAAACATCCTGCTTAAGGATACCTGCAATTAAATTCCATTCGTAACATTTTTTACAGTCTTTACAGTTTTTCCTTGTCGACTGCCTGTGCCAAAACACCATATCCTCTCCTGTGTATGTTTTATATCTGTGCCAAAACACCATATCCTCTCCTGTGCCAAAACACCATATCCTCTCCTGTGCCAAAACACCATATCCTCTCCTGTGTATGTTTTATATCTTGACAGTATTGGTTCTTTTTTCGCGTTGCAGATCAGGGAAGAAGGTCCGAAAAACAAGAAAGTATGACATTATAACGACGCCCGCTGAGCCAGTGGAAATGGCGCCGTTAAATGAAGAGATTGATGATGAGGAAGACTCGACTCTCTTTGATGTTAAGTACAGGTAAGCAGGGTGAAAACCCCAACACCTGTGAATGACCAATAGATCAGAGAACTCTGTGGACAGCTCATATATTTCTATGACGGAAACAAGCAAGCCTGAACCACTTTCTTATGCTTTGCACTCGTGTAACAAGTATGGTAACAAATGTATTGCCTAGGTAAGATTTATGAAGGGCAGAGACAACAGCGATATTGGTTTTGATTTACGTTTTAGCCATAACCGATCGCACATGTTTATATCTTTCTTTACTTTCCATGGAGAACGTCTCAGAACCAGGCCCTGTTTCATGTACGTGGCTTAAACAATCCAGGATAATTTGACGCATATCGTATCAAATTATCTCGGTAACTAAATTTAGATTTACTCCATTTCATGACAAGTTAATCTAGTGTCCACAAGTGTGCAAAATCTGAGGGTGATATGCAGAACTACTAAAGATATATGATACTAAATATAGCCAGTGTACCCTGGTGTCCATTACTATCTCCAAATCTATTAAAATGGCTAAATTGTGCACTGCTCTAAATCATAAAATAATGGTACATTTAACTACAACATATTTAACTGTTTTTGCTTATAAAACTCACTTTTGCATAATTTTCAAGTGGGAATTACTATCTGTTCATCAGTATAGGGGGATAGATATCTATGGGTCCAAAACATGTCATGAAATTAATAAAATCATTTTTTTCCATTATAAAGCATATGCATTTGCCCCTTCTGATGGTTTAAGATGAAATCATTGATATCACACTTTTACTCACACCTAAATATGTAGCCTAATCATTCACTCTTGTGCCTCAATAAAACATAACTTTTTCCTGTACTCTACAGTATGTTATGTTGCCTGGAGAATGTTACATTCTCTATTTTTTATTGTATATTTCCCTCTCCTGGTGCGGACCTGTCCGCTTTATTGGTGTACACTATGGTGTACACTTTTAGATTCCTTAGCTGTTGTGCTTGGTTCTCCAAACCTCACACTCCACCTTACAGACATATACGGAAACGAACCATCCTGGCTGTCTGGCGTTAAAACAGAGTCTTGGTCATGTTTAATTCATAGACTGTAGAAAAAAATATGGGGTTAATAAATGCTCATCTACTGATTTCTCCACATTATTCAACAAACTCCGATTACAGATCTCACCATTTTGTGAAGTCCAAACCACATACTAACCGCGAGCATTCTATCCATCTTTAGACCACCGCAGCAAATCCGGGTACTTGACAGTTCGCACCCCTCTTTGGGGGAATACAAAGGGACCTACCCAGCATCGAGCGGGCAGCATACAATGTTAAATTTGACATGATTGGTTTGGCGACATGGCCCTGGCTTCAGTCTTCTAAGTTCCAGCAAAATAAATATCAACATTTCATGTCTCCGACATTTCAGTGTGGTAACGTTACTGAGACCCCAAAGTAGTTATTTCTTAAGCTACATATGTATTTGATACATATAGCAATTTTGGGAAGTGTAAAACAGATCTCACTTACGTGCCAGTTTTTGTTAGGGCGTTAGGGGGTTTTCCATAGTCGTTAGGATTAAGCTACTCGGTAGTTGAACAGCAGTTAAACTAACTGTATTTATGTGTTGTTTGATTCCTGAGAGGAATAATATTGTGTTGTATGCTACTGATCATTAGTATAATTAAACTGGAACCGTATGGAACACATGATTGGCTAAATGGCATCAAGGGTCTGACGTATCAAACAAGCCTTAATTCTATTTACTTTGACTCTCCAGAGGCAATTTCCACCTGGTTTCTTCTAGTTTTATTTAAATGTCAATATCTCAAAAAATATTCTTCGAATTGAAGAAGAAGCTGTATCATTCAGACATTTGCAACAGAATACATTTATTTCATAATAGTCACATACAGTAGTATATATATAATTACCATAACATAAGTAGCCTAATGTATTTAAATACGTTTTTTTTAAAACTTATAAAAGCGCACGTGTTTTTACACAAGAACAGCAACGTATTTCAGCCCTAAGTGGTGGTCGCTGTGGAAATGTCGACTGTATGGGACTTGTGACAAGATAAACTCTTCAGGGTTAATCAGAAAACAGCTGTAGCTGAATATACTGGTCAGTACTTGGTTTCTTAAACATATTTAGAGATATATGAGAGATTTTGGGTAAAAAAATGAGGTGTCTTCTAAACCGAAAGTGTATCAGGTACTGTATATAGTACAGTAAGCAAGGGAAAACGGCGAATGTTCATTTGTACAACGTTTTTAAAAATATTATTGTTTCTATACGTGAACGTTATTTTCTTAGCATGTATAAACGGTCCATTTTATGCATTTTACCTTTGATGACTTACAGCCATTTCGCCAACCATATATTCCATGTATTACAGCTAAATCTAGTCCCATCCCCAACTTCCATAGAGATCCATTCAAATGCAGAGAAGTTGTAGTATCGCTTGTAAGAGTACCACAAAATAAGATCAAGAGTCTTTTGCAAAGGATATGCGACCAAATATAAAAATTTATTTATTTATTTTACATCATGTTAAACTGTCCAATATTTTTTGATGCTCGAAAATGTACAATTATGTTCTATAATTTCTAAACGGTTAATTTGATATGGATGAAAATACCCTCAAATTAAAGCTGACAGTCTGCACTTCAACTTCATTGTATCCTTTAAAACTCAAAGTGCTAGAATACAGAACCAAAATAACAAAAAATGTGTCACTGTCCAATGAATTATGGTGCTCACTGTATATAGGCCTATAAATGAAATCCTATCTGACTGAAATAATTTTGTGTGTTTCAGGTGAGGATTCACACTGAAGTAGGGTGTCTGGAATACAATCCCATCTGCATTTCCACAGTCTACAAATCAGGGAGATCATTTTATCTTTCTATTGTGCATTTTGCCTGTTATGTTGTACTTTTTTCCCCCCTGTTTTCAACATCTCAAAACACAAACCACATATCCTGGAGAGGCAACGACATTGCCCCATGAGCCGTACAAGACTAATGTATCCAAAAGACAGTTTTGTAACTTGGCAAAAACTGAATGGTTTGTAAGATGTGGTGATCATATCTATTGAGGGAGGAACATACACAAAAAGAGACTTCAGTCCTGCGTGTTGGACATTTTCATTGTGCGAGTAATCGGTATCATCAAACAAGAAGTGTCTTGCAGCTGTGTTTCTTCACATCTATAAGGAAGTGACAATTACTTATCCTGATTCCCTGCGCCTCAAAATCATAAGTCCTGATTTCTATATATTGCTTCAAAATTTACAGACATGAAGGATCTGTATATCTGACCTTGATTTGGTCATCACCAAATAATTAAATCTCATTTACACAATGCCACCATTTTTTGCCAAAATTTAAGCGGCCATGTTTCAAGGTTATGCGACGCCCTTTGGAACACCCTCTCTTGACAGCTACAATTCCAATCCACCAACATTCCATCAAATACTTTGAGAATTTTGAGCTTTACTTGGAACCCATGGACAATATTTTTTTTCCTCCAACTGACTTTTTCAATATTCCACAACGGCATAAGCTTGGTGTTGCTGTTTACTGTGAACACTGGGAGTCTTCCCGTTGTTACAGAAATATGGACACACCTCATTAAGCTCCTCCTACCGCATCTCACTGTATAATGTAACTGTAGGTTCCTATAGAATATTCTCTGTCATCCAGCCACTATTTATGAGTATTGAGTGAGTGCTATTCATATTTTGCAGCACCCCTTTAAAGGGGTAATAAACACCGGCTATTGTTCAGTCTCCGCCCACTTCACAATTTAAAAAGACGCAAATTGGGCTGGAGTGAGAACGCAGACAGGAGGGGGGGAGGAGGGAGGAGTTACAGTTGGGGGGGAGGGGCGATGGATCCATTCGGTAACGCGTCATGAAAACTTCCTATGACATTTACCGCAAAGAGATGGGGTTTCCCCAGTGACCTGATTCAATTTCAAACTTGGCTCTTTCAACCTGCCACCTAATCATCCCCAGTTTGGTTGGTTAAAAATTGTTCTCTCCCTCTCCACCTCCGCTGATTGTAAAGCGCTTACATGTTAAAATATTACATGCATTATTTTTTTGAGTGAGAAAGGCGTTATATACATGTAAGGCATTATTACTATTATTATTATTATTATTATTATTATTATTATTATTATTATTATAGCCAACGACATTGAGACGCTCTCTTGCAAACAGAATGTTCTGGTTATTCCATATGAAAGCACCTGATCTCTGCATGACTCAGTGGGTGGTTCTAGGAAAGGGGTAGGCAATCCTGATCCTGGAGTGCTGTCCTGGTTTTTGCTCCATCCAAACCTATAACTGCATGAATCAACTGGATTCATTTTTGTTAACCAGGTGTAATGAATGCAGGTAACCATGTGCTGGAGGCACTTGGCGTTTCACCATTCAGAATATTCAGGCTCAGACTTTTAATCGTACAGCAAACTCTTGTGATTAACATTGTCTACCCCTGTTCTTGGTGCTACTGTATGGTATGTCATTTTTCTTAAGAAGCACCGGGGTTGTCTGATGCTTGAAAAGCACTGAATAGTCTAATGTCTGAGAATATAAACCGCCCTTGAAGAGAAAGCATAAAGGATGAACATTGGTCTAACCTACAAAGGAATAATCCTTCCTGAAATTCAGTGAAGCAGGTTTCAGCTGCATTCTGTGGCCAAAATAAAAACAGCCTGGAGTTATTTTTAGTGCGTATTACAGGCATACATTATTGTATGGGTGTTATAGGTGGATCATTCTTTCAAGAGGTCTTGTTAGGTTTGGTCATTACGTGTATTTTTGTAAACGCATCTGTTATTCTGTCACTGTTATTCTGTGTGGTCTCTCTAATTGCAGGGTTTTGGTGGGGTTGTGCACTGTTGTGCAAGGTGAGGTTTGTCACTGTTATTCTGTGTGGTCTCTCTGATTGCAGGGTTTTGGTGGGGGTGGGGTTGTGCAAGGTGAGGTTTATCTTGTTACTTACTTTATTTTTCAACGTTTTATCTTGTTACTCTCCCACCACTAAGCAAAACCCCATTGGCTACATTAGTTAGGACCTCACGATTACAGGACTCCCAGCTAAGCATGCAAAAAAAACCTCGGCCCAAGTTGAAAATAGTATTGTTCTTGTTTCAACCCCGATTGTCTCTAGTGCTCTACCATATGTTAGACGGGTGATACTGCACATGCAGCCGTGTGTTTGCACTCTTTTTAGGTGGAAACACTAATCAGCTACACCTGGGTATACACTGTGCTTATTGTTTCCAAGGTTAGCGATAAGGTGTGCTTTCAAAGATAACTTGTTTCCAGGTGTGGTGGTGGTAGCAAATCCTTTTCTTAAAGTGGAGTTTTCACAAATTCGCAGTGGGTGCTTATTTAAAACATCTGGATTAAAAATAGTTTGTTAATGAGCAACATAACAGGGCTATTGCTTATTTTCTCTATCAAGCACAGTTTTAGGTAGAGTCTTTCAGATGATGTAGGAAGTACCCATATAGTCTCATTTATATTTTAGTAAACCTAAATAGTGCTGGAGTTAGGAATCCAGAGAAACATCTTGATTGCTCTAGACATGGACAGAAGAACCATTTCTGTGCCAATACAGGTTGAACAGGAAAATGTTGCCCTTTGTTGATTAACTAATATTTAACCAAAGCATGCACACACTTTTATGCATCAACTAATGGACAGATGGATTTATTTTTTCCTGGTCAGGGTGGTGGTCTACACAGCCCAGCTGGCTTTAACTTAAGGCGATATAATATATTTGGGTACTGTCACAGGACACAAGAGGCAGAAGAAACCAGCGTGGGTGCAAAGAATCCTCGAGGGGCGTTTATTGGACGTGCTATGGGTGAGGTGATCCGTCGTGCCCTGGCGCTGTTCTCCCGGTCTCCAATGCTGGCAGTGGTTGGTGATGTGGGTTTTCCAAGTGTGGGGAGGCGGTAAAGGTGCAGGTTAGCGAGGGAAGAAGTGCTGGCAGTCGATGTGGAATTCCTGGCAGACTTGTCATGTGCAATCGCTCATATCTTTGGGGAAAGGCAAACAATGCAGCCAGCTGTGAGTGGAGAGGTTTCTGAATAGAACGTTCCCTGCTAACTGTGGAGACTGACGTCCTTCTGAGGGTGTGCTGATTAGACAAGATTAGCCAGCCGTGTTGTATTTCCCTCGCTCCTCGTGATTGTAAGCGGTGGCTGTTGAAGGGGCCGATGTGATCTTTGAAGTGCTGGACTGGCACTGAAGAATTAGAGGTGGCACAGCCGTCACAGTACTATAGTTATCACATTTTAACCATGGACCTTTGCATCCCGTCTATATCATTTTTCTGGATGTTTTCTTAAATAAATTTTTCATAAACTGATGCAAATCGTTCTGAAATCTCTGGTGATAACGTCCTAAGACGGTCACGTTAGAATGGTCAATAAAAGCACCTATAATTTCAAAGAGTGCTCCGACAGTATCTAATCGATCCTGTTTGATGGGCCATCGTACCGATGTTCTAAGAACATTCAAGGTCTTTGCAAGACCACTTACCTGCTGGCAAAAATTCATCTCAGAATGACAAATGGAAATTCAAGGACATCACCTGATTTAACGAAATGGATGCAGTGCATATTGTGATTATTTTGGCTGAAGAGACAATCCCCCTTAATGAAAAAATGTTCTTTGGCGTACTGGTCACTGGCTATGGCTACTTCTCAGAATATTTATATTGAGGACTTTAAAGAGAAGATTTCTCAGGATGTACACTGGGAGGCATAATGTGATATAATATTGTGCACTATTGAATGTTTGTTTTGTGTGTGTTATTCCGGCCACACTTTAAACAATGAAGGCTTTATATAGCATATAGAAAGCCTTCATAAACAAGACATAATGGCTTCATAAATCATACATAAGCTAATGTCATGCTTCATAAAGGGTGACATAACACCTTCTTATGCAACATGTTATGCCAAATGTCACCTAACTACTGGCTAAACATTATACTGGGTGACATAAAACATGCTTATGTAGGAGGCTAGGCTAACTGTGAAATAACTGGCATAACATGTTTCATAAAAAGGTGTTATGTCACCCTTTATGACGCATGCCATTTTCTTATGTATGATTTATGAAGCCATTATGTCATGTTTATGAAGGCTTCATATGGAGAATTTGTGTGACCGTTATTCCTTTTCCCTGTTGTGTTCCTTTCCGTTTGTTGCAAAATCATGAAAACTTGTGTCAAGACCAAAAATTAATAAATGGGGATATTTGCAATATTGTTCATATCAGTCTGTATTTATAGATGCTGCATCGATTAGCCTACGCATCAGCGTGAAAATGTGCTGTTTTAAATGATGCTGAAAAGGACTGATTTGTGCATATCGGCCATCTGATTTCATTGTAATTTACAAATCAAGCTACAATCCTCTCAATGTAATTTCAGTTTATGTTCAAGTGGAATTGAACATAACTATTTTATTTGAATGTATTTTGCTATAAACAAATGTGCTGTAGATTATAATTTTTGCACTTGCTCATTTAACCAATTGCAGACAAACTTCTGATCCAATGTTGTACAGTGTATGTAGGTTTTAGATGTGTACATTCCACCATTGATTTGTCAAAACATAAAGTTGTCTGTGCTTTCTCAAACCATCAGTGTCAGTAAATATCTCCTTTCCTGTCTGTCTGTGCTTTCTCAAACCATCAGTGTCAGTAAATATCTCCTTTCCTGTCTGTCTGTATGCCACTTGTATGTTGACTGCATGCACTGGTATCACAATGTTGGCTTGAAGCAAACAATGTAACTTTATATTGTTAAATGGAACCACTTGAAAACAAAACCTTGAGGTAGCCACCCCCACCCCCACGCCCTCCATTAAAGGCATACTGAGCTTTGCTTGAACATAATATTGTATAGTTAACCTGGCCCCGATATGAGTCGTAATATTCACACTCATCTTCATGATGAGCTCCGATACGGCAAGCCGTTTTAACATTTATTCGACTTCTGGAGCTAGCTACCTTATTTGTCCTAACTAGCTGCCCATTTTCATGGCTAGCTGGCCATAAGTTTGTGCCAACTAGCTGGCCATAAGATCTTACTAACTGCGCCAAAAAGCCAGCTAGCTGCCCTCGGAACACAGCTAGTTGCCACTGACTGCCTGTAAAGGCCACTGTTAAATATTATAAGCTTTTCTCCCCCCAGCACAAGAAGGTGACTACACTGAAGACCCTGTTAGATATGCCCCTAATGCACCTCTCTCCACCCCTCCCTACCTCCCTGTGACTATTGTTATTAATGTTGTGTAATTACCCCCCCCAAAAAAAAAAACCCAATCATACTGACTGCGCCTAGTACTTAGATTCGTATTTGCCTTTTTAGGGTTGTTTTTAAACGCTCTTGTTCCTAGTTTGAAAATGCACTATGTACGTCGCTCTGGATAAGAGCGTCTGCTAAATGTCTATAATGTAATCTGTAATGTAATAAGGGGGTGGAGCAACTTCACAGACAGACCTCCCACAGCATGGCTGATTGGGCAATGTAAAGTGAAGATGCTTACCTTCATAATGTCCTAACTTTGCATTGAATTCAGTTTGCTAGGGAATTGACAGTAGTTTGAGTTACAGTAACAGTTACTTTTGTAAGTTGAATAGTCAACTGTAGGGACCCTAAGAAAAAGATTTAACAGGTATTCACATGCAATTACCCAGAAGTGTCACTGCTTTTTTTTGAGCATAATTTAATAACGGTGTGCCACTTTTTTTTTCCAGAAAAAATCTTTATTATAGAAAATACATTCTGGTCTTTCAAAAGATAATCCATCAGTCGCCAAACCTCTGATGTTATAGAATCCTCGCTCTATTAGCCCACCTCAGGATGTAGTAAACAAGCAACACATACTTTACAAACTGGTTTCTATATCTATAAAAAGTTATTTCATGTACAATCTAAAAATAAAAGCTTTGGTTTATTGAATGTCCAGCCTCCTTATTTCTATTTTCATTCAACCCCCTCCCCATTACACTTATATTATATATACCATATTATACCAATAACCAGCCCAGAGAACACTTTCCCCCATAATTATTAATTATGTACATTAAGACCATATTAATGCTAATTGGCAAGAACACACTACTCAAGCTTGCAAGTTTCCCTCTTGTCTAGATAGAATCTAGAACTGGTCTTGAACTCACCAAGGCTACCTGCTTTTTTGAGTTCCAATATGTTTTGCTCTGCTTTAATAACCTAAAAACATTTTTTCATCAATGCCCACTTGGTCTTCTGACATAGCAAAACAGGAAACGGTTTCTATATTCCATTCTAGTGCCTCCAATACAAAACTACATTTCCCAGGTCTCCTTTTGTTGAAACTGAAGACTTGCTGTTTTGTGACTTTTGTGAGTTTTATATCCTTCTCTACATGTTAAAAGAAATGTAATGTGCTCTTGTTAATATACTGGTAAAGGGGATCTGCATTTGAGCTGGCTAAAATACCAGCAAGTCATGACTACAGCACCTTACTGCCCATCGCTCTTTAAAACCAAAAATGAATGCTGCTTTGGGAGAAAGATTTTTTAATTTTTTTAAAAAGCTTGATCTAGTTGGATTTTGTTTATCAGTTTGGCCAGGCTCACGGTCATGTTCTGGACTAGCCCAGGTACATGAGGTTATGGCGTTTGGTCCAGGCAGGTACAGAGAGTAATGGATATTGTAAGGCAGATTCACTGTTTGGGTACGAATCATTTGTCAACCAAAGAGATGGTTTGTGTGCCTCTGTGTTTTTAAAAATTAATATATACAGTGGTGCTCAAAAGTATTCATACCCCTTCACTTTTTGCACTTTATTGAAATCTCATGTGCATAAGTATTCATACCCTTTGCTTTAAAAACTTTAAAGTATCATATTTCGTCGCATATTCTTTGCATGCTGGTACTTCCTGAAGTCTGTGACCAATCAACATCAAAAGACTCTCGATATCTTATTTCCAGGTACTGTTACAATCGATACTATAACCTCTCTGCATTTGAATGGATCTCTATGGGAATTGGGGGGTGAGACTAGATTCAGCTGTAAATTATGCTGGAACAGTATGGAATACAAGACGAAATGGCGAAATAAGAGTTCTATAGGAAAATGAGTCAGGAGAAATAACCCTTGCAGTGATCCATCCACATCTACTCCATATCTGGCAACAGAGTGATGGTTTGGGGCTCGTTCGATAGCTCAGACCCTTGATAACTTACAGCCATTTAGCCAGCCATGTGTGAATACTTTGGAGCACCACTGTATTCTTGGTTAGGGAGAGGTCCAGTCTGCTAATGTGTGACATCTTGGCTAGTGGCTAATGAGGTGTTGCTTGTCGACAGTTTTTTTTTTTTCTTTAGAATTTGAATCTGACAACATCACCCCGAGATTCTACGGGGGAGGACATAGAGAGCGGGCTGTGCTTATTTCAAGCAACCAAAGTGCTGTTTTCAACTGTGACTGGCTAGTTGCCTCAGATTACAGATGCCTCACCTAAAGCCACAGGACAAAGAGTTTCCCTTCAGTGTTTCATCAACCAGATTATAAAAAAGGACCACAGATGTCGACTTTACTGTCAAAGTAACAGACTTGGTTTTCACAAAACTATAAGTTTGCATTAAACCCTTTAATGGCTGGACAGAATTGCTATGTCTGTTACCTTTTGCCACAGATACAACAGGAAATTCATGTTGTGTTTGGTAGAGCTGTATACACTGTCAGTAAAAGAAGGGGAAAAAAAAGTTTTTTTAATACAAAATATACAGAAAACTCACAGTGAAATGTTTTTGTCGATAGAAAATAATTCCTCTTTGAGCAACTGCTACTGTACATCTATGCATGTTCAACACATGGCAGCCTCAAAAAGAATTTAGAAACTAAAACAATGTTCAGGAGTATGCCACGTCATTAGTGTTATTGCTTGAGCCTGAGACCAGTGTAACAGTATGCAAAAACAGCAACAGAAAACACCAGTATTATAACCCTGCACAGCAACATTTTCAGCGATGTGAACTCCGTTTATTAGTCCATTGTGAAACCTGTACCATATTACTTAAGAGTACTTTGGCAGAGTTGATTTTGCACTGAACGTTTTGCTGTGTGGAAACCCTCATGCTAATAAATGCACAATCCAGATGCAGATAGCTATGACCGATATCTGCAGTGACATCACAAACAATCAAGCACACCCAATCTTTACTACTGTGGGCATTAAGCTTATATATCAGGCTCTGTGAAGCCAGGTAGCCTTCTTACGGCCTGATTTACTAAGACCTTTAGCATGTGCAAACCCCTTTTGCGCACACAAAACTAAGAACACAACCAATGATTGGTGCAAAACAAATTCCATGACCAATCATTGGTCATGTTCTTGGTTTTGCGTGTGCTAAAACATTTTGCACATGCAAAATTACTCAGTAAATCAGGCCCTTAATGTACAAAGGGAACGGGTATTAGAGGTTTGCTGCATTAAGAACAGAGATAGTTGTTGAGTGATGCCGTTTCATAAGACCAATCTCCCACGCATACACACATCAAAAACAACACAGGTAATGGAAGTAAGATAATTAGCATTTTTCTTGTGAGATTGGCTTGCAGACAATTGGAACAATTCTCCACCTCTCCAAAGTACAGAGGATTTATATACTGTATGTAACTACATGTAAACATATCAATCCAACTGTCTGAACTCAGTTTGACAATGATTGTTTCACTTGTTTTTATTTAATTTTTAGATTTAATAAAAAATCTGACCCTGTTTGGATAGTGATGATTTTCTGTTACTGATGTAACTCCACAAAAGTTTCACATAAAGAAGGAAAGAAACCGCTTTGTGAAAATGATAAAGATAATCCAAGAGAAAAAGTGTAATCCACATTCACATCTGATTATCTGGAGAGAGAAAAAGGAAAAATAAAAGCTATTTGCAATTGCAGTATGAATATAAAAAGGGCTGCTGTCTGACCTTTTCCTTGAAAAGAAAACCTTTCAACACAATACAATGCAGTGTAAGTTATTAAAAGTCTTGAGATTCGGATCAATAATGGCTAATGGCAGGGTAATTGAGAATGTTTGTGGCTTGTGGCTTGTGGCATTGTGTTCCTGTTGGCATGCTGTTTATGCATGCTTTTAAGGGATACCCCTCTGTGTATAATAGGCTATGCCTTTAGAGAACTGTCGATTATTTTTACTTTTAGACTCCTGGTATCGTTCCTCCTGGCAACTGTCGTTTGTCATAAGAATGTAAACTACTGTATAATATATTTTTTTATATATTAATACTATCATTATATATTAGCAATCAAGAATAGACTCATAGAAACATCTGAGGTGGTGACTAGAAAAATATATTAAATTCTCTTTCTGCTTTATACTGATTGAGGTATCACTCCTCACTGACAAAAAAGATCTGCTGACCAATGGATTTTCTCCTAACAGGTCTTACATTGACATAAACACTTTCTCTAATCTGTGGTGCCAGTGTGGATGAAAAAATATAAATATTATATTTGTGTGAATATTCCATAAATTAAGACATTAAACTATTTACGGCAAAAAAATATTATTAATATTCTCGTTAAGCACCCTTAAATTAGAAGAAGAATAAAATGGCCTTTCTTAATAAAGCTTAATAAAACCATGTTCAAAGATGACAAATATGTAACTACCTTTCTCTTAAAAAATGGAAAAAAAACAAGTATTACACTTCAAATGATTAAAAAATACATATACACACAAAATGTCTAATGCTTACAGCGGAAAACAGTAAACAGAACTGACTTGTATCTGAATGTATCTTGTTGTGCAACATATGCTGATCGTGAGCCGTGAGTCTTTGGCCGTTAAAACTAGACACCTACCCCTCTCAGCCCACTTCCCTTCCTAAAAAAAATCATGCTCCTATTCATAGACCAGCAGTCATGAATATTTAAAGACCCCACACAATCAAAATCATTGTCCTGCCAACACTGCTATGACATCATCATTCTGGGGCCCAGTAGACCAGAAACCCAATTAAGTCCCAGAGCGATCAAAATGATCTTATTTAATAGTTATTTGCTACACAAATTACCAAAGAAAAATGCTATGATATTTAGCCTATTTCCTTATGTTCAAGTTAGTTCAGTTTAGTTTCGTGCTTTTGTTGTTGTCATGGAAGCATCTGTTTAGTGGGTTAACAAGTAGAAGTGAACTTGAAGTGAATATCTATTAGAAGGGACAGACTGTGTAAGACCTCCAGCCTTTGTGTTTCTAAATGTGGACATGTTTTGTAAAAAAAATTGGGAGTAAAAATTTGGAAAAAAGTAAGTATACATTTTTATCTTATGGCTTAATGAACACTTTAAATTTAAAATGTTATTGCGTGGGGTATTTAAACAGCAAAATGAAAACAGAAAATAACATGGTAGGATTAAAATCCTGGCTTGAAAGAAAGTGCAATTGAGAAGCCAGTTGTTTTGGATCCATATCTGGCATGAGCTGCGACAGGAGCAAATGACTCGCTGACAGAAACAACCCCACAACGGAAGCAGATCTAAAAATAACCCACCCCTACAGCATACAGGTCACCTTGTGTTGAGAGCAAAGAGCAGCAACAGACTTTCGAGGAGGGGGGCGGTAAGGTGACCCCTCCCACCCCTGCCTGAACAGGAATTTTCTGATGGACAACCTTTTATTTAAAATTAAAAAAGTGTCTTTCCTTAGAAAAGAAATAATAAAAATCAAAGAAAAAAAGAAAGAAAGATCATTCAAGAGAATAAGATGAATGACGAGCCGGGCGAGGATGCTTCTGCTCTGCTGAAACACTACAAAACAGACTCCACGTTCTCACACCACTCGTGATCTTCCAGGTTGTAAATTAGCTTTGTCCTCTGAGCAGGGTTCTGGTCCAGGTCTTTCCCCGCGCTGTCTAAAGTGGGGTTGGAGGAGAAGAGTTTGGTGGGGGTCACATATCCCTCATTGTTTTTTATATATTTCTTATAGTTCTTGCGCAAGCACTGCCAGGTGATGGCGTAGAGCAGGAAGGCCACAACCTTCAGCACGATGGCGAAGCTGACGTACAGGTGGCGGTAGGCCACGTTGTCGTACAGCATGCACGCGCCCTTGTCCCCACACACCGTGCTCCAGAACAAGCATGTCGAGTCAATCCCTGCTCCGAAGATCAGTGGGGGTGGTATGAAACCTACCGACACACAAGCAGGGAGCCAATCAGATTACAGCACAAAGAGTTGCTGCAGGAATGGGCAAAGCTGACCACCAATTATTATTTTGATAAAGAGATCCATTTTTCCTCAACATTTTGAAGAAGCACTTTAAGTTATGAAAATTGCCCATTTATAACTATTAATAATAATAATACAATTTTGGTTAGCAAACACATTTAGTGGAAGGCAACTTCCATTGTTATGACGAGCATTTAATTACACAGTACCTTGTTCCTATGGTGACTACTTTCTTCCGGAGTTCAAAAATGAACAAAGCTGACTGTGAATAATTATTTTGTCGTAGAATGTACGAGATTAAAACTATATTAAAATGTTTATAATGACAAACGTCTACCATATTGAAGACATCGTCTCGAAAAAGTTGACATAAACTGGCTTGCTGCACAGATAGGCGCGCACAATACACCGAGTGGAGTTTGTTAACAGTCCTTTACCTAACAGTCGCAGCAGCAGGAACAGGACTCCCAGCGCGTACGACTTCAGCTCCGGGCTCACCGTCCTGCAGAGGGGCACAGAGAAACTGAGCTGGAGCAAAAAATGACTTTTGCTACATGTTTTGCAAAATGTTGCTGTGTGGTTGCGTAAGGTTTTGTGGTGAATAATGCCTGCTGGATGAAAGCATGAGACCCCAGGACACATCTGAAGTCCTGGCTACTGATAACCAGCTGTAAATGGTACAATGTCTGTGCTCAGCTCATAGACCTCATTAGAAGCGTGTGGCAAGTGTACTGTTGGTATGGAGGCTTATTCCCTTACAAAGAAGCTGGCCGTTTGTCTCACCTGTGATAACATTACATTACATTATAGGCATTTAGCAGACGCTCTTATCCAGAGCGACTTACACAGCATTTCTTTTGCATTTTTATACATAGTATCCATTGATACAGCTGGATATATACTAAAGCAATGCAGGTGAAGTACCTTGCTCAAGGGTACAACGGCAGTGTCCAATGATAAGTGGTCATACATGTTGAAAGCCATGCATAGTTCATTAGTTGAACCAGAGTGTCTTAGTGCTGGGCTAAATCAAAAACCTGCACCCGCTCCGGCTCTTTTCGGATAAGATTCCCACCCCTGCTTTAAGGGCATTGCTATAAATGGCGTTCAGGCCCAGACATTTCACTACGATGCCAGGGGTCGGCGCAGCTGCAAGCCCAGAATTTCTTGAGAAGTCTGCAGAATTATGATGTCAGCTATATTAAAGCCCTGATTGGCTCTGAGGATAGGGAAATGATGATCTCAGCTGTATTAAAGCCCTGATTGGCTCTGAGAGAAGGGGAGCTGATGATGTCAGCTACGTTAAAGCCCTGACTGGATCTGAGGATAGGGAAATGATGATCTCAGCTTTATTAAAGCCCTGATTGGCTCTGAGAGAAGGGGAGCTGATGATGTCAGCTGCGTTAAAGCCCTGATTGGCTCTGAAAGAGCTGGTTTGCAGCTCTTGAGGCTGAGAGAGTGAGATCTCCACAGGGAGGCCCTGGGTAATGGAACACTAAGGTATGTGTGAGTATGCATGTTTGTGTGTGACTGTGTTTGTTTGTGTGTGTTTATGAATGTGTGTGTATACCTGATGATAAGAGTGAGAGGATGCATGTTTGTGTGTGACTGTGTTTGTTTGTGTGTGTTTATGAATGTGTGTGTATACCTGATGATAAGAGTGAGAGGATGCATGTGTTCATGACCGTATATGAGAACGTGTATGCATGCATACGTGAGTATACGTATACGCATGCGTATGTGTACCGGATGAGTATAATGACAGAGGGAGTCTGGGCCATGGCTCCTATCATACTGCAGGCGCAGATGATGCAGAGGAAGATGAGGAAGGCCTCCTGGCAGCCTGGGCTGGGGCACTTCCCTGGCACAGCCGTAGCGTTGCTCATGTCACTGGAGATGCAGGTGCACCCTGTCAGATTCTGGGACAGGAGAGAGAAAGAGGGCACGCCGAACCTTACTGAACCATCTGTACTGGCCCCTCTGTCACACCCCCTCAGCCCTCAGCCCTCAGACCCCTCCCCTTGCTCCTCTGCCCCGCCCCTCACCCCCAGACCCCTCCCCTTGCACCTTCCCTCTGCACCCCCTCGCCCTTCAGATCCCAGTGCTCACAGCTCTTGTGTTATGAGTCTGTGTATATGTACGTGTACATACAGTGGGGTGCAAAAATTTTGGCACCCCTGGTCAAAATGCCTTTTGCAATTAATATCTAAGTGAACAGAAGCTAACCTGAGCTCTAAATGGTACAAAGTTAAACATGACACATTTCTTAAAATTTTAAAGCAAGATAACGTTTTACAAAATTTTTTTACATTTTCAAAAAAGGAAAACGGCCCTGTGCAAAAGTTTGGGAACCCTGTCAGTTAGTACTTTGTAACTCCTCGTCGGGCAACTATAACAGTTTGCAAACGCTTCCTGTAGCCAGCTACGAGTCTTTCAATTCTTGCTTTTGGAATTTTTCCCCCATTCTTCCTGCCAGAACACCTCTAGCTCAGAAATATTCTTCGGCCTCCTTGCATGCACAGCATCATCACAGAAGAATATATACACAAGGTTTGGTACTCACGGCACTAGTGCAGCCGGCGAAGCAAGCGGACAGGTAGGTGACGTCATTGGAGCCACAGACGGGGCTTACTGAGGCTGTGTAGCAGTTACAGTTCCTAATGCAGGCCGCCTCCGGCTTCTTCCCTGCCCGCAGGATCCTGGGGACAGAGACACAGGTTTGAATGGCTATCTCAGTCTATACCCACCCTTTCCTGCAGAACAGTGGCCCAGCCCAGTCTATACCCACCCTTTCCTGCAGAACAGTGGCACAGCCCAGTCTATACCCACCCTTTCCTGCAGAACAGTGGCCCAGCCCAGTCTATACCCACCCTTCCCTGCAGAACAGTGGCACAGCCCAGTCTATACCCACCCTTTCCTGCAGAACAGTGGCACAGCCCAGTCTATACCCACCCTTTCCTGCAGAACAGTGGCACAGCCCAGTCTATACCCACCCTTTCCTGCAGAACAGTGGCACAGCCCAGTCTATACCCACCCTTTCCTGCAGAACAGTGGCCCAGCCCAGTCTATACCCACCCTTCCCTGCAGAACAGTGGCACAGCCCAGTCTATACCCACCCTTTCCTGCAGAACAGTGGCACAGCCCAGTCTATACCCACCCTTTCCTGCAGAACAGTGGCACAGCCCAGTCTATACCCACCCTTTCCTGCAGAACAGTGGCACAGCCCAGTCTATACCCACCCTTTCCTGCAGAACAGTGGCCCAGCCCAGTCTATACCCACCCTTTCCTGCAGAACAGTGGCCCAGCCCAGTCTATACCCACCCTTTCCTGCAGAACAGTGGCCCAGCCCAGTCTATTCTGCTATCAACCAAACTAGATGAATGCTTAGTGAAAAACTGGGAGAGAATTTAAAGTGCATTTTTAAATGGACTTTCTGATTCTATCAGGCTCAAATGAATTTGAAGTCTGCTCTGTGTCTGGGATCAACAAATCAGCACACTATACAGAGAAAGAACTGGAATAATGTACATTACATTACAGACATTTAGCAGATGCTATTATCCAGAGCGACTTACACAACTTCTTATTACATCTTATTACATGTATCCATTCATACAGCTGGATATATACTGAAGCAATTCAGGTTAAGTACCTTGCTCAAGGGTACAAAGGCAGTGTCCTAACTGGGAATCGAACCTGCAACCTTTCGGTTACAAGTCCAGTTCCTTAACCATTATACAACACTGCCGCCTTAGAGCTACCTAATGAATGGAATCACTTTCCAATGACACTTGAAACTATCCTAAAATATACACTGAAATAGAAACCCTCAAGCACACACGCGCACACACACACACACACACACACACACACACAAGAAAACAGCACCAGGAAGCAGGTCCTTACTCATCGCCGTAGGGAACGGTCACTCCGGCGACAGGCCCGGTGTCACAGCCCAGGAAGAGGAAGGTGACGTAGCAAGCAGTGGACACCAGGTTAACCAGCATAGCCATACGCACGGCCCCCAGGGCTGACAGGTTGAGCTTCTTCACCAGCAGCCCCCCCAGGAATATGCCCAGGCAGGCACAGGGGATCGCCGTCATGCCTACAGAGACACAGCGAGGCCAGACACTGTGTTTATCTCCACCGTGTTTATCTCCACCGTGTTTATCTCCACCGTGTTTATCTCCACCGTGTTTATCTCCACCGTGTTTATCTCCACCGTGTTTATCTCCACCGTGTTTATCTCCACCGTGTTTATCTCCACCGTGTTTATCTCCACCGTGTTTATCTCCACCGTGTTTATCTCCACCGTGTTTATCTCCACCGTGTTTATCTCCACTGTGTTTATCTCCACCGTGTTTATCTCCACCGTGTTTATCTCCACCGTGTTTATCTCCACCGTGTTTATCTCCACCGTGTTTATCTCCACCGTGTTTATCTCCACCGTGTTTATCTCCACCGTGTTTATCTCCACTGGGCTCTTGGTTTCATCCCATTTCATTCACTCATCACTCATGTAAATAGGAGCAGGAATCTGTGTTTGTTTGCACATACAGATACGACTGACCTACATTTTACACATCCCATTAATACAGCTGGATATTTTAAAGGCAATTGAGGTTAAGTACTTTGCCAATGAGTACAACGGCAGTGCCCCTCTTGGACACTCACGCTGCAATCTCTGAATTACAGGCTCAGTTCCCTATACCAACCCATGCTGTCATGTCATAATTCACAACACGTACACAGTACCACACTGAGCCATACATACATTGCACTGTACTTCTCAGAAGTTATAATTCACACATAGATCATGCATTAGCATAGAAATTATTCATAATGTTGAGAGACTTGACATCTAAATCTGCAGTATGTCTGTGTAGGGACAACAGGAACTACAATTCCATACAGTCCACAGGAGGCTCCTCCTCCACATTGCAAATGGCGCAGGACGTTGTACCAGTTGTGATTTCCATACTGTAATGTGATACTGCGCAGCGGAAATGCGCAACTGGCGATAAAGTTTATAAAAAGGGCAACACGGCCGCTCTTCAGTCAGTTCTTCCAGTGCAGTTGTTCGCTCAAGTCGCCAGGGCCTTCACTGGCCCGTCTCATGGCTTCGTGAGGCCTTCAAGCCCCGGGGAAGAGCCCTCAATTCCAGTGAGTCAGAAGTTTACATACACTAAGTTGACTGTGCCTTTAAATGTTTAATTTTTTATATTTGGTCGCATATCCTTTGTATGCCTGATGTCTGTGACCCAACAACATCAAAAGACTCTTGATATCTTATTTTCTGGTACTCTTACAAGCGATACTAAACATCGAACAAAAAGTTCGGAAATTTGTGTTTGGTAGATTATTTCTCTGTTGTAACAATGCTTCTTGGCAATACATTTTATACCGTTGGAAAGCCTGTTTATTTCCCTTTTAAATGGTGCCCCATTTGTAAGGAACATGCATTTGTGGGATGAGCAGCACAGCTGAGTATGTGGGTTGCGCCCATGAAAAATTTGCCAAATCTTCTCTGCCAATGCCAAACAGCTTATTCTGCTGTTGCTATTGACTCTTGTTTTGAGCTTCCGGTACCCCCAGGTGCTGACAATCAGGTGCCTGATTGGCACCTGATTGGCAGCACCTGTGAGCATGGGCCCTGCTACAGTGGTCAATTGGTGTCTGCTCCAAGAATCGGCATGCCACGTTTGTCTGATCTCGATAAGGCCCGTGCGATAGGGCAACTTCAAGCTGGTGTTCCGCAAAAGCAAGTTGCGGCATTATTTGGAGTGAGCCCTAGTACCAGCTCCAAACTGAAGGCCAAGTTCCATGAAACGGGGGATGTTAGAGACAGACCGCAAAGTGGGCGTCCTAAGAAGACGACACCCCAAGAAGACCGGTTCCACACCCTTTCAGCACTTAGGAACCGTAGGCTGTCTTCTACAGATTTGCAGTCAAGGTTTGCAGGACGATATGGCACACGGCTCTCGGCCCAGACAATCCGGAACAGACTGCACACAGCCAATCTCCGGGCTCATAGGACTGCCAGGAGGCCTGCCATGACTGCCCTTCACCGCCAGGCCCGTTTGCGCTGGTGTCGGCAACACCTGCACTGGAACCTGAACATGTGGAGGAACGTTATGTTCAGCGATGAGTCCAGATTCTGCCTACGGAAGTTGGATCGTAGGGTCAAAGTGTGGAGAAGACGGGGAGAACGCTATGCTGATTCCAGCACCGATAGAGTAACACCTTTTGGTGGAGGCAGTGTGATGGTGTGGGGCGGCATCTCCATCACTGGAAAAACGAGGCTTGTCATCATTGGAGGCAATCTCAATGCAGAGAGATATCGAGATGAGATTCTGCAACCAGTGGCAATCCCATATCTCCACAGTCTGGGACCGAACTCGCTCAACGCTCGCCCCCACAGAGCGGGGTTTATCAGAGACTACCTCCAGAATTTGGAAGTAGAGAGAATGGAATGGCCTGCCAACAGTCCTGACCTCAACCCAATTGAACACTTGTGGGATCAGCTTGGGCGTGCTGTTCATGCTAGAGTGACCAACACAACCACGTTGGCTGACTTGCGACAAATCCTGGTTGAGGAGTGGAATGCCATCCCACAGCAGTGGGTGACCACGCTGGTGACCAGCATGAGGAGGAGGTGCCAGGCTGTTGTGGCTGTGTATGGTTCTTCCACACGCTACTGAGGCTCCTGACTGTTTGTTAAATTAATCAATTGTAAAATTGCCAATATGTCTTGTTTCTTCCTTGTTACTGATAGACTTCAATCATCCAATCCACCAAACAACACCAAACAAGAGTCACTAGCAACAGCAGAATAAGCTGTTTGGCATTGGCAGAGAAGATTTGGCAAATTTTTCATGGGCGCAACCCACATACTCAGCTGTGCTGCTCATCCCACAAATGCATGTTCCTTACAAATGGGGCACCATTTAAAAGGGAAATAAACAGGCTTTCCAACGGTATAAAATGTATTGCCAAGAAGCATTGTTACAACAGAGAAATAATCTACCAAACACAAATTTCCGAACTTTTTGTTCGATGTTTATAACGTCTCTGCATTTGAATGGATCTCTGTGGGAATTGGGGGGTGGAACTAGATTTAGCTGTAAATTGCACTGGAACAGTATGGAACACATGGTTGGCTAAATGGCTCTAAGTCATCAACTAATTGTGCATATTGGTTGTTTTCCTTTGTAAGCCTCCTTTGCAACTTTTTTGTTTCTCTGAAGCATAGAGGCTGAAACAATAAGCCCATCTCTTGTCAGTTGTCATTGTGAAAGTATCTCCTCCCCTTTTCACATCAAAACATTTTCAGTTGGACTTAAGGCGGGTCCTTAAGTGACAAGTGTGCGACTCACCCAAGAGCTGATTGGCTGAGGAAGTGGTGAGATTGAACTGCTGCTCCAGGTACTTCCCGAGGAACGCAGCGAAGCCGGCCACCACGGCGATCTCCATACAGGCCGCCAGGATAATGCAGGTGAAGACCGGGTTAGAGAGCAAGTGCTTGGTCACCTTGGGAATCACTGGAAGACAAAGTGAGCGGGGCAGAGCCATGACTCCACATCAGACCACTTAGATCCTGATACACTATGTGGGGGTTGGGAAGAATGCACATAAATATGCTCTAATTTACACTTACACAGTTTACATTTTTTATATATTATGTGTTTTTTTATTATTTATTATATGTTATGTTTACATGCAATCCATATTTAGGTTGAAACCTTGCTCAATGGTACAACAGCAGTGCCCCTCAGTGACATTATTTGGAACGCTTATCTTGCACACTTATTTTTTATTTATGTTTTAGAGTGTTGTTTATTTATTTTTCTATTTCAGTGCTATTAAAATAAATAGTGTAATATTCAAATGTTGCAAAAGCTTCAAGGACTTTTGATTTATAAACCCTAACTCCTAAACACAACCCTACTGGTACTTTACAACCAAAGCCTACATGGACTCTGGTTGTAAAAAAACGTATTTAGCCTACGGTGAAATGAATGCAAAAAGTGACACCTCGCCTTCCCCTGCAGTTGGTTCTCCCTCCACCTATGTGCACAAGGACGACATTTTCGCTCAAATTACTGTATATGATTATGTCATTTCAGCCTCTGTTTAGTGGCGGTAACCTTTTAGTATCATTCCGCGCGATAACTCTATCAATCCTTATGGCTGTCATATCAGAGACAAAGTCCATTTAAACTTACAAGTATGGTTCGACTACAAATTCCACCACGTCATCTTCTTCATAAGCAGACATTTAACTAAGAAAACAAACGCTAGCTGCTTTTTTCCTTTGATTACAGGCTGAGTTGCTAGCAAGCTATCTTCCAGTCTACTTCCGTATCGCGATGTGACAATGGCCACTGTTCTCACGCGGAGTGGTACTAAAAGTTACCGGCTCTCTTACCGGATGTTCATAAATCTAAACAGAGGCTGAAACAACATAATCACGACAGCCTTACATACCATTTCGGGGGTAAGTAAAACAATATCAAATTCTTCACAATGGGTGAACTTTCCCTTTAAAACAGTTTTTTTGTCATAAATACGTTTTTGTCCTGCACACAGACTGGGCGTCGCTGTGAGCTAGCTGTGTGTGTCAGTGCCGGCTGCTGAGCCACAGAAAACCTTTAAACTGATTATTGGTCTCAATCATTTTCCTTGATTAAGAAGTGTGCCAACGATCTGAACAATAATCTGCAGGTGAACGTCTTTCACGTCATGTTTCGGGAGATTAAACGAAAAAATTAACTTTACGAGAAAAGCACAACCTGCAATAAAAATAATCCAACAAAGGCTGAGCTTTAAGATCGTTTAATATCCGTGAATATTTTTTTGAGTGCGGAGAACAAGAGCACATGTATCCACAATTATAATGTTGATTAAAATGTGCACAATTTTGCGACGCAAATTAAAACAATTTAATTACTTGCCTAATAGCCTAATTGGAGAGAACTGGCAAAATTTGATGGCATTGAGTAATTAGTGAATTAAACGCTGTAGTCTATTGTTAATCAAGAAAAATGATTGAGACCAATAATCAGTTTAAGGGGAAGTTTTTTGCCTCCTCAATTTTCAGCTCAGCAGCGCCCCTGGTATATATCCGAAAAGAGGAAGACAAAAGTTTGACAAATAACTTCAGTTCTTCTAACCACTGCAACTAAGTGGCTATAAAGGCTGGTACAAGGCTTGTAATATACAGGCCTCTTAAACCTCTACTCTCCCTCCCTCCTCAAGCTGTTTATGTGATTGGGAATTAAATAAAGTGATGTGTGCTTGTGTTAACAGCTGGAACCAAGCCTCTCCCACCCCTATTTATAAATGTAATGCGAGGCATCGTGTCTGGAGTGTTGAGACTTAACACTAATGCATTATGGTGCGGGGTACCCAGTGTGGGCAATCCATCTTTGCTGATGTGCAGTGAGTGTTCTGATGAAAATGGCTGCCCTGCATCCCTCAGGCGGGTGCTACACATTGGTGGTGGCAGAGGTCCGTTTTCACCCCCTTCCCTGTGAAAAACCTTGAGGTAAAAAAATGAAAGGCGCTATACAAGCCTGATCCACCGTGGTTATTATTATTACCTCTGAGCTGCTGGCAGCAGGTCAGGCTCGGCCCGGGTTCGGGGTGACACACGGCCCCATTGCTGGGTTTGGAACCCTCGTAATCCCGGGGCAGGCTGCTGTCGGCGGGGAGCATGGGCTGCTGGCTCTCGGCCCCGCCCCTGGCCCCGCCCTCATCGGGCCAGTCTGACAGCGACTGCGGGAAGCCGAACATGAAGAGTGCGGAGATGAAGAGTAAGGCGCCGCACAGCAGGAACCCGGCCCACCAAGCGCCAATCCACCGGGGATCCTCTGGAGTGATGTCCAACCTACCTAAGAGAGAGACACCAGAGATACAGATATACAGATGCACATATACACACATACATACATACAGATACATGCACAGATACATGCACAGATACATGCACAGATACATGCACAGATACATGCACATATACACACATACAGATACATGCACAGATACACAAACATAATGCATACACACATAAATACACATACATGCAACGTATGAATGTACACACACATATACACACAAACATACACATACCCACAACACACCCAAATGCACACACACACACACACACACACACACACACACACACACACACACACACACACACACACACACACACACACACACAGGTGAAATGTCAGAGAAAATATATCTGCCTCCTAACATGAAACTTTCAGTAGACACTAAGTACACAGATATGTAATGTATACTTGTATTTGTATATGGCTGCATGTAAATGTGAACAGTTGAAGAGGTATAATGGTGAGAAGACACAGAGTAGTGGGCTGGTGTCACTCACTGGTGTCGATGAAGATAGCATCCACGTAGATCTTGGTACACAGCGACCCGAGGATGAAGCCACAGGCCGGCCCAAACACCAGAGTGGAGAATAAGATACCTGAGAACACACAATGCAGGGAACAATTTAAGTATATATACACAGACAAAAAAACATTAGAATATAACATGACAATGCACAAACAAACATAAGATCTAACAGCATATATCTCTTCAAATGTAAGGAGAAGCACATCTGCTCAATTAATTTAATGGAACAAAGAAAACATTGTCCAAATAATGACAGCACAATACACACATGAAGAAAACAATGTTGGGACATGAAACCACAATACAGAGACAAATAAATGAGCGCCGTGAACGATCAAGTGCACATAGCAAGTTCTGTCAGGATAACTCACGTTAACCCTAACCCTCTTCCTACCAAGAGCAAAATGGGCCAATTCTCACCTGTTTTCACTAGTGACAAACAAAGCTGTTTATCTCAAAAACTTTAAATGCTACAAATATGGTTCATAGCTTTTATTAAAGCAGATAACTGTACTAATATGACTAAGCAGAATTCACAGCTGGATCAGAGAGCACCGGGCTTCACTCATTTCAAACAAGTAAATACAGTTAATGGCAAAAGTATTCACCTCCCAAAAACTTTTGGATATGTTGTAGTGTTACAATCTGGAATGAAAATGGATTTAATTGGGATTCTGTCCCATTGATTAACACCAGGTACACCTTGAAGGTGGTGCAAAATATTCTTTTATTGTGAAACAAAAATGTATGAAACGTAAAACTGAAATGTGTCAGTTGCATAAGTATTCACCAATACTAAATATTAAATTAAAATATCAGTTTTTATTTTTTTACTGAAGTTCGATCACAGGAAAATAAAGGTTATTCTATTCTAACCCCCCACCCTAAGTCAATACTCGCTCAATTTTGGCAGACGGCCGGCTCTAGGCAGAGTCACGATTGTGCCACCTTCTTTCCATTTTTATAATGGTTTTAACTGTGCTCATGGTTTAAAGTTTGGGCTATTTTTTTATAGCCAAACCCTGACTAGTGCTTTTCCAGAACCTTCTCTCAGACTTGTTCTGAAAGATCCTTGGTTTTCAAAGTGTGGTCATTTGGATATGCCCAATGGGTTAATTCCAATGGCTTAATGAGTCCTTGCATCCTTTCCTCACTCCTTAGCTCCACCCAGCAGAGGACGCGAGGAAGGGATGCAAGGATGAGATACAAGGATGGAGGAATCAAGGCAACATGCATTAGGAAAATGGAATGCCCTTGCTAAGTCAAGCATCAGCTGACACGATGTCAACTAATGACACATTGCACAGCTATATCACCTGTCAGTGGTCTTGTAATGGATAGTTCTGATTCTGCCGTATTGTTGTCTCAGAGCTCGTTTTTGCACAGAAAATGATTTTATTGGATGCTGTATTTCAGGCATAAAATGTGTACGGTAAATGATGCAAAATAGTAAAAGCCTTAAAACATATCAATTGCATCTGTAAATATCAAATTCACGTAAATTCAGCAAGTGCATGTAAATAGATTGAAATTACATTATTATTTCTCTAAAATAGTCAGTAGTTGTCCTGTCCTGGTGGACTCTATTCAACGAATCATGTGACTTCTGAGGGCTATTGACTGCACCACAGCTTATTTATGTGTGTCATAGCAATACTTACGCAAATCAAGACTTTCCTGTTTTTCATTTGTAGTTAATTACAAAAGATAATAGATGTTTTTCCAACATCATTCTATAATACTTTGTGTAGATCAGTGCCAGAAAATCCCAATTAAATCCATTTAGCAACACTACAATATGTCCAAAAGTCCTGGGGGGTGAATACTTTTGCAATCCACTGTAACTATTGGATGCTACCGGGGCTGGCTGTCAGCCTGCCAGCGCTTTGCAAATAGGCACTGCAGTGGTCCACTTGCGGCCATTCACCAGCTATTTGTGTAGTTTGAAAAGCTGATCTTTATCAAGACTGCCTCAACTGTCTGGATTGGACCGCTGTTGTGCCAATTTGCAAAACTCTATCAGACCAACAGCAAGCCAGTGGTATGCTAGCTAGTTGAGTTGTATCACAGGAATGACTTTTCTTTCAGGTGCCGCACAGCCTCAAAAAAATATAGTGAGAAGTTTGGCTTCTCACGTAAAGAATCCACAAAAGATTAATATGAGCACCACCACCAAGCCAAACGTCAGCTCTCTACACTATCAGGGATTTCCAGTACTCTGTTTTTTATATCTGACTGCTATACAATTCTGTAGCTATGTTGGTCTACTGTATTGCAAACTCGTCTCATAACTATCTCATAAATATCTCAAAAACTATTCACTGCACATCCATCAAATCAAATCAATATTTAAATCGCACATGTCACAACCAGTTGTCACAATATGCTTCACAAAAAAACCCAGCCTAAACCCCCACAAGAGCAAGCCAGAGGCAACAGTGGCAAGGAAAATCTCCCTGGTGTAACTAGGAAGAAACCTTGGGAGGAACCAGACTCAAGGGGGGAACCCATCCTCTTCTGGACGGCTCAGGGTCTAGATCTTAATGACCAACATGGTAAAATCAGCCAATGTTCATCCAGATGTGGCAGCAAGGATGATGGGGAACCGTGTGGCGATGGTGGCGGGAGCAGCGGGAAACCTCTGTTCATGTGATTTGACTGATTGGGCAGTGATACAGTCCGCAGGTAATTAATTAGTAATGGGATCAAAGCATGTGATGCCGTCTCGTTGCTCCCATCTGCTGGTCATAAACTGTGCTTGCATTACACTGTCGTCCAAATCAAACTGGCATAGATGCTAAGATACTGTACATACTTTGATGTCAAATCTTTTATGGTGAAAATACCTCCCCAATACACTTATTGGTAAGCCTGGAGACTGAAATAAATATGTGAAATATAAATATAAACAAAGTAAGACACGTGAGCAGCATTCGGAGCATCAGGGTAAAATTTGTCTCAGTTTCTGCAGTTGCAAGTTGTAACCACATGAGGGCACCACCTGCTTATTTAAACAATCCACTTTCACTGGATTCAGGGAAACTACTTAAGTCTCACCAGGAATGCATAGGCACCAGCAAATTATAGGAAAAAAATATTACAACATATACCAATATGCATGCAAGATACAGAGTAATGAATACATGAATAGTGATTATTAATTGGGAAAAGTGGAACCACCTTAACATTTGAGCGTTTAAACCGGACGTACTAGCCCAACTCAGGGTATCAACGAACGCACAAGCTTAACTTCCAATGAGAGAGAGAGGATAATCATTACTTATTTGAAAAATATATGAATTGTTTTTATTTATTATATTATAATTATTTATAATATAATAATAATTAAATAAGTATTTGCACGTACTTGTTATGAGTCTATTTGTTTATATTTCATGTGTTTTCATGTGCTTGTTTTTATTTAATGTACTGTAGTTTATGTACATGCATTATGCCATTACACTGTATTAATATCTAAGTGAACAGAAGCTAACCTGGCCTCTAAATGGTTAAACATGACGCATTTCTCATTTTAAAGCAAGATTACACCTTTTATTTAAATTTTTCCAGTTTCAAAATAATAAAAAAGGAAAAAGGCCCAGTGCAAAAGTTTGGGAACCCTTCTGGATTATTCTTTGTTGCTTTTTAAAAAGATGATTACTAAGGCCCAGGCCCAGGTGATTTACTCGTTAGGGCTTCAATGGGTCAGCTGAATATAACTCCAGGGCTGAACTATTCATTCTAAAGTAACTCCTTGCCTTCTAAATAGGGGTGCAACGAATAATCGACGTAGTCGACGAAAATCGATGACCAAATTAGTTGCCAACTAATCTAATTGTCAATTCGTTGGCGTCGATTCGTTATGAGCCGTATGCATCACGAATCAACTACGGTCTGAGGTGCCCGAGTTGAATGTCGGATTTCCTAACCCCTAACCCCTAACCCTAACCCCTAACCCTAACCCCTAACCCTAACCCTAACCCCTAACCCCCTAACCCCTAACCCTAACCCCAACCCTAACCCCTAACCCCTAACCCAGCTACACATTCAAAACACCCAAGAGAGGGGTTGTCACATTTTTAAATAATTTATAAAATTGGTAATTTGAAATTATGTCCAACAAACACGTTTTCAAAAAAACAGCAACATCCGGTCTACTCACTCGCTCACCACCACTGCTGAAGATAAAGCCATGAAGCTGACACTTTCAACATGGCCAGACTGATAGTGATTTTCGCCCTTGGTGATTCACTTCCATAATAAGACAAAGTGATAGCCATTTCCGCTAGCAGAGCGGCCGGTACCTACTCCTTTGGACGGTAGCTACTTCCATATTAAGTTACAAGAGCAGACCGAGTGATAGCCATTTTCGCTAACAGAGTGGCCGCCCGGTAGCTACTGCGTTAGCTAGCAAAAGCGGGAGCCGGCGATGTACGACCGGGGATTCTGGGTAGTGTAGTTATGTTTCTCAAACTCAAATTTGATTTAAATGCGGTGGTGAGTACATAATGGACTTTGTATCACATATATGTCAAAGTTTGGTCCATACAATGCCATAATATCATCATAAGGGTGACTGAAAGATCCCGAAGTGGGGGCAGGTAATGGCTTCCGGCGGTCTTCCGGGACCAGCCAGAGATAGGAGGGGGCGGGACTACGGAGCTCTATAAGACTGGATAGTTGTGGATTATGACGTGTTTTTGAGTCCACCCGTAGTCTTTCCAATCATGCATACTCTTGTGCGTGTTCTTGTCCTGATGATTGACATAATGTCTAACCATCCAGAACACAAGTTCAGCTCTCCAGCAAGATATAATCAACTTCACCGCCAATTTTCCTTGTTGGGTAGTAGAGCATTAGTGTTTTACTGTACAGAAAGAGAGTGATTATACCGATTATATATAAAATGTTTATGGTTGTGGCATGTCGGTGGTGATTTGTATAAATTGTAAATAATTTTTTTAAATTGTTGTAGTGTTGTAGTGTTATTGTTATCTTTTTTTCCCAGCAAACCAAGACACCAGCTAGCTAGCTAGCTAATTGCAAAAGTTTGTGATTTAATGTCCACCTAGCCGTAAAAAGAGAGAAAATCGTATGATTTTCTAGTGTGGCGTGACATAAGCCTGGCTAATAGCTATAAATAAAATCGATATAATGCGATAAGTAAATAATGCATATATTTAGATAATACAGATTTCAAAGTGGTCAGTTTCTTGCTACCCATCTGAAAATTCCAGCTAAAACCAGCTGGGATTCTAAACTGGTTTAAGATGTGTTTTCGACACTTCTAGCTGGTCATAGCTGGTCTCTGGCTGGTCAAAGCTGGCTTGTGGCTGGTTAAAGTTGGTTAAGTTGGTTAAGCTGGTAGAGTAAGCTGGTGGCCAAACGGCTAGACTATCTGACTAGAGAACAGCTGGTCAAGTGTTGAAGACACAGTTTAAATCAGATTGACCAGATTAGGCTGGTTTAAAATGAAATTGTTTTTGCAGGGTAGGTATGAAAATGCCTTTTCAGTCCTCAAGAATGGACAGTTAGGCTATTGCCTTCATATAAGCTAATCTTACTTCTGAATTGCAAAGTTCTGATAGTTCTGATTTATATTTTATCAATAGCAATCGTCTTCCATTGCCTGCTCTTGGTACTTCAGGAAGATACAGGTTGCTGTCAATTTATCACACTCTACAAAAGACAGCATAAGATGTTACAAAATAATATCAGCATTCTCGACTTGTTATGCCAATGTTAGTTGTATTTAGATATTTTATTTAAATATTAATGCATCTGAAAACAAGCAAAAATGTTCAACTGTAGCCATTAGGGTAAAAATGCATACTGCACCTTTAAAGTAATAAAAATCATGATTATAGCACAAGCGGTTAGCGAACTGCCACCAATACATTTGTTTGTGTAGCCTGACTGGAGTTTACTTGGCCAAGAGAAACAGCAGCAGGGCTTCCCTCTTACGTGTGTTTACTATCCTGACTAGTCCTCAGCAAATTTGTACAGAACTGTCAACACTGCGTGACCATTTCCTTAGAGACTGCACTGTTCACTGAGCACAGCACTGGTGCTATAATAGTGGTACCCACAGGAGAAGCTCAGAAAGGATCTCATGTGATCAACTCATGTGGGGGAAAGGGGGGTGGGACAGAAACCCACAGACAGCGGAGAAAGGGAAACTTCCCGTTGAATGGCTGGGTGGTTTCATAGATGCTGTGTGCCTCAGAGAACAGGATATAATAGGAAACTTTATTGTCCATTAAATATAATGGACATTTGCCTGACGCCCTTGGCGTACAATATAAGGACAACACTCATTCATAGATGGAGAAACAATACATAAATATTACATTGAGTGTTCTGTACATGTTCCAGCTGCTGTCATCGCTCATTCTTCATCTAGATTGCCAGGACCTCAGTTAAATTTTAAACAGCAGGGGGGATAAATTATTTCTTTTAGCAGTTTTTTCCTGGCCTGTGGCAACCGGGTGGAGTACAGTGTGTACAATCATCACATGCATATGCCTTTGTTCTGGAACAAATGTGTCACTCTCTCTTTCTCTTTCTCTTTCTCTCTCTCTCTCTCTCTCTCTCTCTCTCTCTCTCTCTCTCTTCTGTTCAATCTATAATCTAAACACAAAAGAAGGTGACAAGATTATTCACATAGAAAGTTCAGTCAGTATCTCTGTGGCTGCTGTAACTCAAAAGTGCATGTTGTTCTAAGAGGCGTGTGTGAGGTTGTGATTCATTCTCTTTGACAGTGAGATAGACAGTGGTGA
This sequence comes from Ilyophis sp. 1 JC-2022, assembly GCA_022702515.1. Lineage (NCBI taxonomy): Eukaryota > Metazoa > Chordata > Actinopteri > Anguilliformes > Synaphobranchidae > Ilyophis > Ilyophis sp. 1 JC-2022. The sequence goes on along the minus strand of CM040400.1, from coordinate 84,439,242 downwards.
GACCATCAGAAGGGGCCGTTTCCCGTTGTTTAAAACATGCAGTGGACTATTTCGTTTGACTGTCTTTGAGAAAACGAGGGGCTGTTATGATTTTGTTGATGACCATTATGGAGTCTGTGGAATTTAAAGATCAAAAGCAACTTTTTGAAAGAGGTAGGCGTGTTAACCCTGGTGTCCTTGTAAAATTCTCACAAATTTATCTGGCCAATACCAATATCATTAAACAGAAATGAAAGAGAATTCATGGTCAGCCCGCAACTCCTTTTGAAATCAGGCAATGCTGCACGATCATTTCTTTTTGAGTAGATTGCTCAATTACAGCAATCTCAACTTTCAGAATAAACCAGTTGTGGGCAGCTCAGGTTTCTGTTGCTGTTTCCACCAGTTACAATTTATCGGTTAGCTAATTAGCTGTTCACACCAAAGATGCTCATAATGGTCACTCGTAGATTATACTGTAAGATTTTTGGAAATTTCTGGGTGGGACTAGATTAAGCTATAAATTACATGGAAGTAATATGGAACCCATGGTTGGCTAAATGGCTGTAAGTCATCAAGGGTCTGCGGTATCAAACAAGCCTCAAACCCAGGGGTGTAGCGGACATGAGGTATGCGGGGGACATGTCCCTCGCACTTCCAGTACCTGGCCATTCTGTCCCCCGCACATTATACCACAATCCAAGGCCAATTTTTGTAAGGGGGCCCTTTTTTTCCGAAGAGCTAAACGCGACAGGAAAGGGGGATCAGAAAGTCTCCCACGGACGTGAGGACCACTAGAGGGAATAAGAGGTCCGTGAGCGAAGCGGAGAGAAATAAAACAGGGAAAGAAAACTCCCAGCTTAGCGCCAACAAAAATACGCCCAGGGAAAACGGGCGAAGGCTCAAAATAGAGCAAGGACAGAAACTGTGAATACCTCTACTCCTCTATACAAGAGTGAATGGACGGAGGTATGGAAAAGGAGAACGAATAATAGCGACCCCAAAACTTAGGGCGAGATAACTTGTGGGTGCGAGTAGAATAAAGAAAACAAGGGCAGAGTACCACCAACTCGAAAGAAACAACGAGTTAAAACTAACGAGGTAACAGAAAAGAGGCTTAGAACAACAGAAACCTCGGAGAGCAGCGTAAAGGAAGAAGGACAGGAGCCTCGGAGAGCAGCGTAAAGGAAGAAGGACAGGAGCCTCGGAGAGCAGCGTAAAGGAAGAAGGACAGGAGCCTCGGAGAGCAGCGTAAAGGAAGAAGGACAGAAACCTCGGAGAGCAGCGTAAAGGAAGAAGGACAGGAGCCTCGGAGAGCAGCGTAAAGGAAGAAGGACAGGAGCCTCGGAGAGCAGCGTAAAGGAAGAAGGACAGGAGCCTCGGAGAGCAGCGTAAAGGAAGAAGAACAGGAGCCTCGGAGAGCAGCGTAAAGGAAGAAGGACAGAAACCTCGGAGAGCAGCGTAAAGGAAGAAGGACAGAAACCTCGGAGAGCAGCGTAAAGGAAGAAGGACAGAAACCTCGGAGAGCAGCGTAAAGGAAGAAGGACAGAAAACAGAGTAGCAAAAAAGGAAAACAAACTGATCAAAAAATCGACCCTAACTCTAACCGGTTTTCCTGCTTTGCTTGCAAACACAAGGAACGCAGTGACCGAAGTCCTATACCTTTACCAGGCTTTGTGCAAGTGGCAAGTAGACCTCAAATCACCGTAAGAAGGAAACACGGTGTTAATATAGCCGGAAGCGTACCTGAACAGGCGTGTGGAATAATGAGCGAGAGCGAGGAAAAACCCGGGGCGGATGCCCTCCCGAAGCTGCGGGGAACCTAACGCGGAGAAAGGAGGCGGAGACCAGAAAACTGTGACAATTTTGTGACGATACACGTTGTTACAGTTAACGTTAGTCCAGTTGAACTTGTCCGAAATTGAAATTGTACAGAGAAAAAAAAAACATTCGCCATGTAGGATACTTTTACTTTGAAAGGCGTGCTGCGAGAGCGCAGTCAACTCTGAGGGTCAAGGGCAGATCAACCAATCACAACGCTTGGAATGCTATGTTGTCCTTTGCCCATAGCTATAGATTGTGGAGGAGAGTGTTCTGCCCAGAGAAAACGTGGTCTGGCTAGAACTCCGGTGGGATCCGTCATCTGAGTGTTTTGGTGACAGTGGTGAGCTGCGTAGCCTACTCCGAGGTAAACTGGTTTAAATGATAGGTTCACTTTTCAACCCGGACCTTATTAAACGATTGTTTCCCATAATTTATAATCATGCATTGTTTTATTCTAATGGAAACAGTTGAACATTTTAGCTTTTTTTCAGATGCGTTAATATTTAAATAAAATAACTAACATTGGTATAACAAGTCGAGAATTCCAAAATTCCTCTTTAATGATTGTACACTGCAGTCTGTAAGTATTTGGACAGTGACACAATATTTGTAATCCAGCACATTGGATTTGAATTTTTTTTTGAAATATTTACATCCATATCCAGTGATCCACATAGGAATTATAGCACTTTTTATAGATAGTCCCTCCATTTTAGGGGACCAAAAGTAATTGGCCAAATTAACAATCTTAATAAAGCTGTCACATTTAGTACTTGGTTGCAAATCCTTTGCATTCGATGACTGCCTGAAGTCTGCGACCGATTCTCCACACTTTTCTGTTTCCATCACTGTGGTACAGGTTATTACTCATCTCATCTTTTCTTAAGAGTCTGTTTCACAACTCTGAAGTTCTATTAATGTACTTTCTAGCAAACTCTAACCTGGCTGTTCTGTTCTTGAGGTTTACCAGTGGTTTGCATCTTGCAGTGAACCATGTGCTGGTTATCATGGTGTATTTGCTTGATTTTAGTCTTTGACACACCTATACCTACATCCTGGAGAGGGTTCTTGACCTGTTCAACAGTTGAAAATGGGGTTGACTTCACAATTGAAAGTATTCTTCGTGCATCCACTACACTGGTCTTCCATGGTCTACCAGGTTTGCTATTACTGAGCTTACCAGTGCGTTATTGCTTTATATCAAACAGTTGATTTTGACACACCCAATGTTTTGTCTGATCGATTTATTCAGATTTTTCCTCCCCATGATGGCCTGCTTTACTGGCATTGACACTTATTTGGTCCTCATGTTGAGCAACAGACTCCAAATGCAAATTCCACTCAAGAATCAACTCTAGAAATGCTGTTCGCTTTCTTGTGCATAAGATAATGATGCAAAAACACAGCTCAGCAGCCAATTGTCCAATAAATTTTGGTCCCCAAAAATGGGGGAACTATGTATAAATAGGGCTGAAATTCCTACATGGCTCACCCAATATTTATGTAAATACCAGCAAATTGAAGCTGACAGTCTGGACTTTAACCTCATAGTCATTGTTTTATTTCAAATCCAATGTGCTGGAGTACAGAGCCAAAACAACAAAAATTGTGTCACTGTCCAAATACCTACAGACTGCACTGTCTGGATTAGTAATTTGTTTTGTTGAAAATTGTCAAGGACCTGCAGGAATGCTTAAAAATTGTATGAAAGCAACAAAATATAGAAACATCCAAATAAATAATGCAGGTGCAGAACAGAGGTAACAGCTGAACAATGGGAATAAGGTCTGCACACTGCACTGCACGCTTCCAGAAACTGTGAATAAATGTTTTCTGGGAGCAGTAATTGTCACTTTTTTCATTTGTTATAAAATGTTACCAGTATATAAGGAGTTATATTATAAAAGTATTCAAAGTATTCATGTGTCCCTGGTCTGGTATGAATGACAGGTCTCTCTGAGGAATGACTGGCACAACACTATCCTACCCACACTTTTCAGAGAGGAAGTAAAGTCACTTGCTGCTGCCCGAGTGTTAAACCCTAATGTGAAAGATTATTATTGTGTATGTCAAAACACGTTATAATGGATAGTCTGAATAATATTGATCATAATATTGATCCATATACCGTATTCCTTGCTCGCACGTTTTAACTACGCACAAGCATGTCTGTTTTGCCAGTCTTACTGTCCACCATCATATTAGCAATTGCCAAGGTGCAAATGCGGGTGGTTTTTTAAAGAGAATGGGATATGACATTTTGATTGGTTTATTGCATGTTACGCCCAAGACACACCTATAATTAATGAAGAAAATAAGTTCAGCCCATTTGCACCTTGCGCCATACTTAGCGCTTAAATAACATGCTGTCTAACTAGCAAAAGTGGACTTGGACATGCCCTAAATGCACTTGTGCCATGCGTTTTAGACCAAGCACTAGGATCGTCAAGATAGAGCCCAATGTGTGTCACTTGAAAATTACTTGTGTGAAAACACTCTTGAAAAAAAAAAAAAAAAAAAACAGCAACCACCATCGTCAAAAAAACATAGAAAATAAAAAATAATAATAACATATTTCCTAATAGGTTTTGGATACAGCCTTCAGGCAATACACCTTCCACACAGAAAGAAATATGTGTTGATAATGTTCTTGTGTTTACCAAATAAAGTGAGACCAATAATGTACAATTGCATAATAATTGTATATAATAAATATAATGTTTTTACAACTTAATTAAACAGCCAAATTAAAATTACAGCAAAATCTAAGACTGCTCATCAGAACTATCCTGGAAACATTAAATACTTCAGTTGTGTCAAGATATGGGCAATTCAATAATATAAAATAAAAATAATAACTGTGCTGAAAAGATGCAGTTACTAATGCTTCTCATTTTATGACTTTATGCTGCATTAAGACAGAAGAATAGCAAAGCGGCCTTGCTGGTAACAAGCCACATTTTCCTTAACTGCCTCAGAACCCCCCTCCACTCTCCCTCTCTTCCTCCATCCCCTCCCAGAAGTCCACGGTCCGTTAAGAGTACAGACAGACGCATTTGTTTCTGGCATGTTCCGTTAAAGCATTTAAGCCTCCCATGCATTATGCTCTCTGCAGAGATCCTCAGACGTAACTCGATATCCGTTGTCTTCGTCCGCCTGTAATTTGTTTAGAGACGGACACAATGAGATCCCCCTTGGCAGTTATCAATAACTCACTTCCTTAAATTATATTAATTAACCCACAGGACCGGCCCTGCTCCAGTCACATGGTGGACACAGACCCTGCCTCTCAGTGCCATGTTCTTTTTTTAGTCATTCTTAATCCCTTCTGGGTATGCTAATAGAAATATAAGTTTGCTTTACATTTCCAAATATGGACATAGTCAAGAGGCGCTTAGTGCTGCTGTGTATTTATCTCGCCAATCACATGGCTTTTTTGTGTTTTTCTTTTCAGTTATTTTCCAGCTACAACACAGAGACATATGAAAATCTGTTTGAGCTATGACCTTCAGCCTCTATGCCACAACTTACTGGTGCCACATTAATACTAACTTATCAATATGATGTAGATGTTCGAGACTTCAAAGGCACGAGCATACCAACTAAAACCTTCCTGCCCTCGCCATGTGCTTCCAAGTCTCTGATCCCGCTGTCTATTCTAGCTGGATTTAAACTCAAAACCCTCGGCTGAATGGGGAACATTCAGGGGCTGAAAGCCCATAATCTAAACTCTGTGTTGTGGGTTTGCTTTCACTTGCTTTTGCAAATTCGGGACTTGCTATCAGATAAGAAACCTTGAAATAACAGTGTCTCCCACAGCACTGTGTGTGGAAATTAGGGTTCTACTATATGAAACAGACAAAAAAGAGAGACATTTATTACTTATTAGTTCTGTATCCGTGGCTGTCGAGTTTCTTTTAAGGACTGTTGAGTGTGTACTTTTGGCATCGTCGTGTTGTTGCACTGACCTACAGCAAAATGAAGGTCCATGGAAATGGACAATAAAAGTGTCGTATTATAGTGTATCAAACCCCTCTAGAGATAGGAGGTGTGTCTTTTTGGGAGAACAAACTGAATGTTTCTCACAGCAGTGGGAAAATAGAAGAGGGATGTTATGAACAGCGATATCATTCTGGGAGCCAGGGTGCTTATTATGGAAGGAGAAAGAGCGCCCTGGTCCCCAGGATTTCAGCTGCGCTTTGATCTATGACATTCTACTTCGGTTGATAGAGCTCTCCTACAGTAAAGGCACAAGACTAGGGCTCTCTGAACGATGGTAAGCCTGGGATTTGAATGCCACTGTGCAGTTCTTTGCATGTTAAAACGGAAAAGTCACAGACACCTAAAATCTTGTGGCAACCAGGCCACACACGGCACAAACCTTCAAAACTGTAATTATCTCAATACAAAACAGCTTGCATTGCAGTGGAGATGCCTTTTACCCCGCTGACTTTTGAAAACACAGTTTCAAAAAGAAAAAACAGGTGCGCTTCCAAAGTTTCAGCTACACTGCCTGGCCGAAAAAAAAAACATAAATTCATAAAAATATGAAAAAATACATACGTAAGGTTTAACCTCTGATTTAGCTTTAAACCCTTTTTCATTCTTCCATTTCTCAAATTATTGTGGCATGACTCCCCCATTATCATGTAACTTCAAAACACTGATAACTGCTCTCCTTATTGAAATATAGCAATGATACTTCAAGTAGTGCTCATACATTTTGATAGCCCTCATCAACAGGGCCGATCGGTTCGCGGCCCATTGCTTCCTCCTGCAGCCAAATCATTTGTTATGATGCCCAAACTGCACACGCTCCATTTAACAGGGAAAAAACATGGTAAACGCAAAGCTCTGACCTGTGGCAGTAATTCAAGTACAGGAGACAAACCAATAATGTAATTACCACTGCTGGCTATCTGCTTTTTAACAGCCTTTATAAGCCAATTTGGAAGTTGCTCTACATTGTAATCTCCAGACGATAAAGGCTAGCTACCGGGGTGGAGAGAGAGAGAAGGCGGGGTAGCGTTGGCGCATTTCAGGCAGGTATTTCTGCTGTTCCGCCTCATCGGCCTATGTTAGCACCACCTGACAGGGCCGTCATGTTCAACACCATCCTCAGATTAGGTCCTCCTCAGAAAGGCCATGACCCAACATTGGAGGTCCCAGTAATGGGGTTTAGTGAGTCTCAAAAGCACAGAAACACCAGACTATATTTAGGTGTTAAGTGACGCACGCCCCTGAACTTCCACAATGACAATGGATTGACCTGAGAGATATATATACACTGCTCAAAGAAATTAAGGGAACACTTAATCAACAAAGTAAAGCCAAGTCAATTAAACTTCTGGGATATCGATCTGTACAGTTAGGAAGCGTTAAATGATTGTAAATCAATTTCACCTGCTTTGGTGCAAATGAAAGTGACAACAGATGGACAGGAGAGGCAACATCAGGACAACCCCAACAAATGGTTTTGCAGGTGGTGGCCACAGACCATTTCTCTCTCCTTATGCTTCCTGACAAATTTTTCTCTAGTTTTGCATTTTGCTAGTGCCCTTGTCACTACTGGTAGCATGAGGCGGTACCTGCAGCCCATTCAAGTTGCACAGGTAGTCCAGCTCCTCCAGGATGGCACATCCATATGTGCCGTCGCAATAAGGTTTGCTGTGTCTTCCAGCACAGTCTCAAGAATGTGGAGGAGCTACTGCGAGACGGGCCATTACACGAAGAGAGCTGACCAAACTGTCAGAAACAGACTCCGTGAGGGTGGCATGAGGGCCCGACGTCCTGTAGTGGGACCTGTGCTCACAGCCCAGCACCGTGCAGCTCGATTGGCATTTGCCAGAGAACACCAGAATTGGCAGGTTCGCCATTGGCGCCCCGTTCTCCTCACAGATGAGAGCAGGTTCACACTGAGCACATGTGACAGACGTGAAAGAGTCTTGAGACGCCGTGGCGAATGTTATGCTGCCTGCAACATCATCCAGCATGACCGGTTTGGTTTAATTGACTTGGTGTTATACTGTGATGATTAAGTGTTCCCTTAATTTTTTTGAGCAGTGTATATATATATATATATATATATATATATATATAGCACATTTCATTGTGTCATCTTTACGGGAAAAGACAGGGGAGGGGTGTCACTTGGCTCTAACACCAGCAACATGTAGCACCACCCTGGTTGTTGCATGGCAACCATTTTGTACTAGAATGGTGTCTGTACATCAGCTGATATGGAGAGGGCATTAATTTAGGGCCTGCAACCCAGTTCCTGGAGCCCGACTGGTTTTCATTCTCACCTAAAAACCAGCAACCAGTTCAGACCTAAGAAACCAGATGAGACGCGTAAAAGGGTGAATACATTTTATGGGGGTTTTTGATATTCAATTTTTGGGGGTGACAAGTGACAAAGGGTATATTCAATATGTACGGAAGTGTATAATTACCTGCTGGCTTTACAATGGCTCATAGTGGCATTTGGGGGTTCACGGTCAAGGAAATACACTTCAAGTTAAGTTATGAATAACAAGAAAACCTGTGGATCTCCAGTATGATAGTTGCAGACCCTTGATTTAGGCAATTAAATTGCCTAAAAGGGAATGGTCAGGAGGCCAGAACTGAAATAGCAAGAGCCATATCAGGAATTAGGCCAAGATACTGAGGGACCCCCTCTTCATATGAGTAAGGGAACAGATTCTGAGAATGGGATGATTCTCCTTGTAAAATATTGCATTTGACACAAAGTTTACACATCAGGTCACAGACCCATATGGAATACTGTCACATTCATTGTATCACAGGAGGCACTCTGTCACGCCTTCTCTTTCCCCAACCGATGTTGTATCTGTTTAGAATAAAAATAAAATAATCAACAATAAAAAATACTCATGAGGGGGAAAAAAGAATGGGTCCCATGAGTGGGGCTCATAACATCCAGAACTCGACAGCCTGGAGCTGGCCCCCTGCATGGGACAGGGGAATAAAGCAGGCTGTTCTACTGTATTTTGGTCGGTTTTCTCAGGCCATTCTGGCCGTCTGGAAACCAGGATCCCTTAATCATCCATGTACAGGTTGCAGCGCACTGATATACATCCTTAATCATCCATGTACAGGTTGCAGCGCACTGATATACATCCTTAATCATCCATGTACAGGTTGCAGCGCACTGATATACATTTATTTGGAGTTTGCCTAAAAATCTCCTGCCGATTTGAGCAGCATTGACAGGATGCTGCTGAAAAGAAGCAGTTTCTAAATCTTTGATGGAGCGCGGTTTTGTTCAGATTTCCTTGTAGCTGTTCGCCAATCTGTTCCCATCCATTATTCAGCGTATCTGTCACTTTTCACGGCTGTTTGAACAACAGCGGCACACGATAAACCTATGGGGCTGGCGTGAAGCTGACATACTTCAGAGTTCGACTGAGACCCAAATTCTGGCGTTAACAGGCAGTGGTGTGATCCAGCAGGGTAAGTTGCGACCTCTTGACAATCACATAACTTTAACTGGCTCATCGATTGGCCAACAGTGTTGGGGCTCAATTTCATTTTATTTCAATTCAATCAATTCAGGAAATTCATATAAATTCAAAAATTGGGGGAAAAACTCCAACATATTCTCTGAGGATTTTTAATGAATTATTGTCTTGAACTGACAAAATTTGTTAGCCTGCTGTATAAATGGCCATGTTAACAAATAAAAAGATGTGCAAATCACCCTGGTTATATCTAGATACTAGATATATCTAAAGATTTATCTATTCTGATAACCAGTGAAATAATGCTATGGAGGGTTATACTATAGGCCAGGGGTTCCCAAACTTTTCCATGCCAAGGACCCCCAAATAGCCGTAGCCTCTGGCTGGGGCCCCCCTATTGCGAAATGGCTTTAAAAAGAAAATTTTAAATTACATTATAAAAAAATCAAACATACAGCTTCTTAATACACAACATAATACTTCTGACCCTATTTTGATTCCATAATCGGGCCGTTAGCAGCTCAACGTAACGCTTTGACTGACAGGCAGACGGTTAGTTATTGGCTGCGATTGAAAGAAGGGCATGGCAAAGACCTAATATATATCGATATGAAAGGATTTATAACAATTTATATCTTATTTTAAACCGGCACAGTAATCTTATGAATTGAAATGTATTTTTTTTTTTTTTTTTTTTTGCATTTTCCCTGCTATAGGCACTATAGAAAAAGAAACATAACCCTTGACAAAGATACATTTATTCATACACACTTATCGCTCAGTGCCATCTTCCGAGACATAAAACGCAAATCAGGCCCAAGAGCACAGCCGCTTAAAGGAGTGAGAATGCTTTTAACGGATTGTTAAATCCTACCCTATGTCCCACGTGTAGACCATCTGTCTTTAGGCCACGTGGATTACACAAAAAGAGATATGAAGAAGGGGGGGGGGTACAAGCACTTTATAAACATGATTTATAGGTCCCGGCTTTTTACTCAGCGAGAGAGTTTCTCTGTCTGAGATCCGTCGGCCGCCAGCCTGACTCCTGCTTGCACTGGCCCCTCTGCCCGGCCCCTGCTTCAGAAGATAATGGACACTGCTGTGATTGGATGGGATGAAATGAAGGGCAGAGCTACATTTCTATTCTAAATATCAGAAGAGTCCACCACTGCCCACTCCCTGTTTGATGCAAGGGGAGTGAATGAGTTGATATAAGCAACAGTGATATAGACCCAGCGAAGAACACTCATGTACACGAGACACCACATGTGTAACATTGCTAATGCACTAAGGTTGGTTAACTATGCCAACCAAGAACCATGACAACATCTGAGTGTGATTAGGCCTTGCACTTGGGCCTGGTTGCATCATGGGAAATAACATGCCATAACTCCTGGAAAGAGGCCAGAGCCCACAGTCTCAGTCAGACTGCATTTAAGTGTATGAGATGGACAGGCTTCTGCAGAAAGCAGATATATCCTGTCTACACAAGCCTATCCAGTGCTATGTGGACCCGGTCCTGCCAGAAACAGACATTATCTCCACCTATGCTCTCTGTGTTTCAGCCAAAGCCCGTCTCTGCTGAGGAATTGAAATGGAAAAAAGAAAGGAAAGTATTTGAGAAATGTTTGCACAGAGCTCTTCCCAGTGATAATGAAGCGGCAGACCGCCGTGACAGACTCAGAAAGCTCTGCACTAATTAACTGGACCTGTCGTCTGGCAGAGCCCCCACCCTGACTGCAAAGCTGCCATGCGCTGGCCATGGTAAAGGTGTCATCTAAGAAAATAAATATAGTAAGTTAAATGTGTGAGTGTGTGTGTGTGTTTGAGTGTGTGTTTGAGTGTGTGGAAGTATGTGTGTGTAAAAGTGCTCACAGAGTGTTGAGTACAGGGACCAGACACGTATGCGGACAGACAGACACGGACTTTTGTCTTTCATAGTCAAGTGTACTCAAAGCATACCAACCCCCTTTATAGACATTTCCCATAATTTTTGCGCGCAAATTGCAAGAAACAATGGCGTCGTTCATGGAAGAAGATTACAGTACGAAGAAAACACGCTTGTAGGGGAAAGAACAGGTCCCGCGTGGACACAAAAGCCGTCCTAGGCGGATGTCCATTCAGGGTCCACTTTGGATCCGCTTTGGGTCCACTATGGTGTCATTTATGGTGCATGGACCCTGTGGATGTCTGTACATATATGTTTTTTGGCAACTATTTTAGCAGCTATTTATAACCGCAGCCACGATCACGCCAAACCACTCTGCTAACTCTGGAGAGTGTAGACATCTGCAGTGTTGCTCTGAAACATGTGGAGTCGCCAGTCCCACCAACACTGCCATCACCGCTTGGGGGTTGAGTTTCTGCTCAAGACAAGAAAAAATGAGACCACCAAAGTACCATGATGATGTGGAATCCTAAATTGTTCACACCCGCTCGTTCCTGCTGCAGTTCTGGAGGCTCTAATCTGGGCCAGAATCAGTGCAACGTAGACCCCACCAACACTTAAACCCAGGCTGGCTAAACCTCCATAGTAAGAACAGTAGACAAAACACAATGACAGGCAGTCTATCCCACACAGTAAGAACAGTAGTCAAAACCCTATAGCATGGTAAGAGTGTACCATGTAACATGGTAAGAGCAGTTACAAAGACTGGTGTTTCCATGGCGCTGGGCCTGTGACGCGGTTTGATTGTACAGCATCCCCCCCCCCCCCTCATGATATACAGCAGAAATGCGTTTTTAATCAGCACTGACACGGCCTGACCCAGGTATCCTTTAAAGGACGAGCAGTGACGGCTTTATGATGGACAGCTGGTTTGTAGGGGGAGGGAGGGATTGGAGAGAGAGACAGACAGAGAGGGGGATGAGATAATGAAAGTAGCCCTCATTTCTCCCAGTCCCCTCCCGTACACACACTGACACACCCAAGATGGAGCAGGGCTCCACAGAGTATGCATTTAGCATGTTAAACGTGGAACCTGTAGAAGTACTGCCATAGTATAGCAGTGTACAGCCCTGGCCCTGGGGTGCCATAGGGTGTGCTGGTGTTTTTTATTAAATTGAACATTTTTGGTTTCTGAGTTAAGGTGAAAATAAAAAGCAGCTTTCCCTGTGGCTCTCCGGGACCATGACCAAGAGCCCCAGGTGCAGTACAGTGGAGTATGGATGGAGAGCACAGGGTGATGTGGTCATGGTGAGACAGACAGCAGCAGAACTCCGGCTGCCGTGGCCACTCACAGGGCTTGTGCAGTTCTGTAACAGAACAGTGGGCCTGTTTATGCAGTTCTGTAACAGTGGGCCTGTTTGTGCAGTTCTGTAACAGAACAGTGGGCCTGCTTGTGCTGTTCTGTAACAGTGGGCCTGTTTATGCAGTTCTGTAACAGTGGGCCTGTTTGTGCAGTTCTGTAACAGTGGGCCTGTTTGTGCAGTTCTGTAACAGTGGGCCTGTTTATGCAGTTCTGTAACAGTGGGCCAGTTTGTGCAGTTCTGTAACAGTGGGCCTGTTTGTGTAGTTCTGTAACAGTGGGCCTGTTTGTGCAGTTCTGTAACAGTGGGCCTGTTTATGCAGTTCTGTAACAGTGGGCCTGTTTGTGCAGTTCTGTAACAGTGGGCCTGTTTGTGCAGTTCTGTAACAGTGGGCCTGTTTGTGCAGTTCTGTAACAGTGGGCCTGTTTGTGCAGTTCTGTAACAGTGGGCCTGTTTGTGCTGTTCTGTAACAGTGGGCCTGTTCGTGCAGTTCTGTAACAGTGGGCCTGTTTGTGCAGTTCTGTAACAGTGGGCCTGTTCGTGCAGTTCTGTAACAGTGGGCCTGTTCGTGCAGTTCTGTAACAGTGGGCCTGTTTGTGCAGTTCTGTAACAGTGGGCCTGTTCGTGCAGTTCTGTAACAGTGGGCCTGTTCATGCAGTTCTGTAACAGTGGGCCAGCTGAACAAGTTTGATCAGAACAGGCTGAGCAGACTCACTGTGCTGGAACAGCCTGATGATCTTCTCTAAAGGACAAACACAGAATCTGGACCCCACATTTGCACATTTTTGCATCTCAGCCAAAATGATCATTATCACTGTGAGAGTGTCATCCCCGGGCCATGCCAGGCATCAACCCTGATGCTCTGGGCTGAGTTTCCAGATAATGACACATCTTGAGATTTCATTAGATACTTCAAGTACTTCTATAAACAAATATAGTGAACATTTGGCAATGATATCTGAAAACATGTCTTGAAGACATCTACCTCACGACTTACATGAAGATACTCTTAGGAGACCCATCTTCTCCCAGTGTAACAAAAATAACTAGGCTACTGGACTAATCAAGCTGTCAAAGCTGTATTGATTGTATTGATGAGCAAAGTACACAGAGCAAGTTCTGAACAGGATTCTGAAAGTGATATTCTATGGATTAGGTAGGTTAGGTTTAAAATAACCCAGCAGAAATTGCATTATGATGAAAATTACAATACCCAGTTTTGGGTTACATTAGCCCTGCCGTAGGGTCATATATATAACCCAACTTGTTGAGTGGCTCTACCCAAGAAGCTGAGTTAGTTTTACTCAGTGCGTACACACGCATACTCATGCACTCGCACATAGTTTGTTGTACATTATAGTAGTGAATCGCTTTGCTCTTTTTGTTACTTTGGGTTCAATAAACTTTATTACATTTTCCAAAATTGTCTGTATTAATGTTGCTCTTGTGTTGAATTGAGTCAGCCAATGCTAATCGCAGAAATTCCCAAAATGCCTTCACCTTTTAGCTGAATCGTTTATATTCATTTGGTATCAACTGAGTATATAATATTGTGATTTTGTTAAGATTAACTATTTATGTGTAATTTTATTGATAATTTAATTATTAATTGAAGTTGCCCATTTTAGTATATTCTCTTTTGGGAATGGTATATAAAACTTAATGAGACTACTGATATATATATACTAAAATGACGCCTAGTTGTATAAGGATGGTAAAGAGGCATGTCCCCTACATAAAGCCTTCATAAATATGACACAATGGCTTCATAAATCATACATAAGTAAATGTCATGCTTCATAAAGGGTGACATAACACCTTCTTATGCAACATGTTATGCCAAATGTGACATAGCCAACAATGTCACCTGGCTAATGGCTAAACATTATACAGGCGTGACACACAACATGCTTATGTAGGATGCTAGGCTAACTGTGAAGCATTTGGTATAACATGTTGCATAAGAAGTTGTTATGTTAGCCTTTATGAAGCATGACATTTTCTTATTTATGATTTATGAAGCCATTATGTCATGTTGTGGCTATATGATTGCAAAGCATTATTATTATATGCTATATAAAGTCTTTATATGGAGACTTTGTTGAAAGTGTGACCTGATGTCATGAATTCATGACACATTTCATGTACTACATGGGCCATGACATGTTTTGGGAAACCCTCGTGAAACTCACAATGCCCTTTAAGAGATACTTCAAGATATCCTTTGTGCTACGACAGTACGACACACACCCCACCCCTGTCCATTTCAGGATTTCAGCATGAGCTCTGACTTTAATCAAATCTGCAGGTAGCAACCAGGTTCTCTTCAGTGTCAGGTTTGACACCTGCTGTACAGATGTGCTGTGACACATGGACGCCAATCACATTTGCGCCTGAACAGACAACCTGGTTTAAGGGATCATGAAAGTAGGCGGAATTACAGTCCACCACAGTGATAATAGGATTAAAACCTAAAGATAGAACCTGAGCAGATCTCTTCCTCTCCCTCTCTCATTCTCTCCTTCTCTTCATCCCTCTCCTCTTTCTCACTTCACCCCTGCCCCCCTTCAGATAAAGGGAGTTGCTGCGATTACACACTATAAACAAAGAGATTCCTTGTTTCAAATGAATGAAATGAGCCGTTTTTGACACCGCTCCAGCACACAGTTAAACTGACATCCAAGTGGATATCACTGGTTAACAATGAGTCTACATACTTCCTACTTCCTGTACATAGAGGGAAGAGGGACAGTTCTGGAATAAGATGGTGGGGCTGTTGTGGCAGTTTTGTTTTGTTTGTCAGTTTTTTTTGGGGGAGGTAGAGCGGGTCGTCCGCTGATCGCAGGATTGGCGGCTTGATCCCCGGCTCCTCCTGTCCACATGTCGAAGTGTCCTTGAGCAAGACACTGAACCCCAAATTGCTCCCAATGAGCAGGCTTGGCAATGACCTTGCATGGCAGCTGCCGCCATTGGTGTGTGAATGTGTGTGTGAACGGGTGAGTGAGAGGCCATTGTAAAGCGCTTTGGATAAAGGCGCTATATAAGTGCAGTCCATTTACCATTTAGATGGGTCACTGTGCTGTTTTCAGTGGGGGGGGGGCAGGGTGGGTGGTTTGGTATGAGAAGGTGGGTGACCATGATGTTTTTTTTAGGGGGGGTGTAGTGGGGACCGCACACAGTAAATTCACAGCAAAATGTCCAGTGTTAATTCAACTCTAACTATCTGTTAGAGTTGAATTAACACTGTTAGAGTTGAATTAACACTGGACATTTTACTGTGCAGGGAGTGAGGGCTGTTTTGGATGGAGGCATAGGGTGATTGGGGCTTTTCAGCAAGAGACTGGAGAAGGGGGTTTATCTGTGGTGGATTAGGAGGGGATTATCCTACAGGCAGCCCCACCCCACACCCCCAGCACCAAACCATCAGCTTTAGGGCTATCTCTAGTTCCCCCGCCACGTGGGAGTGTCACCTTTATAGTGGAGAGCACCCTGACCTAGCCTTCCATTCTGCCAGGAAACGCTGTGCTCCTGCTCTACGCTCCTGCTCTACGCTCCTGCTGGACTACTGTTACTCACTCCCCCCTGATTGCACACAAACCACGCCCGTCTGTCTGTCTGTCTGTCTGTCTGTCTGCCCCTGCGAGAATGGGAGGGAAACGGCTAAAACTGGAAACGAAAGGAGTGCACATACTCTTGTGGGCTGAGAGCCAAAAGCAGTGAACACACTTCAAAGAAGTGCCCTGATCATAACATTGGTGCCACTGCTGCTCTTTGTAATGAGACTGGAGATGATACAGCTAATTCCTTGGAAGCCACATGCCTTTTTTCCCCTTGCGACGATTCACAAAACACGATATTGTTTTAAACTGTCAAAAACTATAAATTCAGCTGAATTTTGGCGACATAGTGACAGTTAAGAGCATGAGAAACTGACAGCTATGAGGGCAGGGGTGGGAATTGGTAAGGTTTCTCAACCAAAGCGAAATTCTCCTCAGAGCTTGGACAGGACTCTGCAGAGATGATATATTTGCCCTCCATTAGTCACTTATTCATAGTCTCTCATGCTGTCAGAAATGTGATGAGGAGATATTTGTGCGCTGACAGCCCCAGGGCGGGTCTGTGGCCTTTGGCTGCACCTCTACAGGTTAGCGAAACAAGGAGCCCCGCCTCGGGGTGGTGGGGAGGCCCGCCTCGGGGTGGTGGGGAGGCCAGCCTGCCAAAGGCCGGCTCCACACGAGGAGACGACAAGGCATTGAAATGTGATCCACCATTTCATCACACACTTTTGGTCACACAGTGCTGGCCCCCTGCCAGGGGAATTTGGTGCTGTTCTCATAAAAAAAACAAATCCATCCATCCAACAGGGCAAGAGGGATAAATTACCATGGAACAGTTGAATATGAAGGGTTTTCTCTCCTGACTTATTTTTCCATAGAGTTTTCATACATTTTTAGAGGAAAATTTGCCAGGAGAAACAACCCTTA
The DNA here is from genome assembly GCA_022702515.1 of Ilyophis sp. 1 JC-2022. NCBI lineage: Eukaryota > Metazoa > Chordata > Actinopteri > Anguilliformes > Synaphobranchidae > Ilyophis > Ilyophis sp. 1 JC-2022. The sequence continues at coordinate 84,422,225 of CM040400.1, read as the reverse complement.
AAGTGATCCATCCATATCTACTGCATATCTGGCTGCAGAGTGATGGTTAAGGCTTGTTTGATACCTCAGACCCTTGATGACTTAGTAATTTCACCAACCATGTATTCCATACTGTTCCAGCATAATTTAAAGCTAAATCTAGTCCCACCCCCAAATTCCCATAGAGATCCATTCAAATGCAGAGAGGTTATAGTATCGCTTGTAAGAGTACCAGAAAATAAGATATCAAGAGTCTTTTGATGTTGTTGGGTCACAGACATCATGGTATGCAAAGGATATTCGACCAAATATTAAAAATGATTATTTTATTCTACATTATGTTAAACTATCCAATATTTTTTTATGCCTAAAAATTGGGGGGACTATGTACAGGTTCTATAATTTCGAAACGGTTCATCCGATATGGATGAAAATACCCTCAAATTAAAGCTGACAGTCTGCACTTCAACCTCATTGTCATTGTATCCTTTCAAACTCAAAGTGCTAAAGTACAGAATCAAAATAACAAAAAATGTCTCACTGTCCAATGTTTTAAACTGCACACTGACTAACCCTGACTTCGTAAAGGCACGAAATGATAACGAAGCATCCGGAAGCGGAAGCGAGAGGCTTAAATACCTAACATGTAGGGAAACAGGTGAAATGAATAATTAGCGGGGAAGAGCAAAGCCCAGTGATGGAATGTGGAAAAAATCCAATAGATTGCTAACAAGCGCAGAGAGGAAGAAAACTGTAGCAAACGAGGGAAGAAAGCCACAACCCATGACAAATAGTAAAGTCATTTAAGAATCCCTAAATGCAATTTCTGTAATTTTTTGTGTGATTTATATAAATAGTTTATTTAATTTCTTCTATGCTGGCTACTTCACTTGAAGTTCCCCATAAATAAATATTTTATTCTATTTCATCAAGGCAGGTATGCATTCATGAAAAACAATCTAACACAGCGAACATTACCTGGCGCCATTTCATGAGTTGGACTCGATTCAATCAAAATTTGTACACAACTTTGACTTACTACGTTTGTGAAAATAGAGAACACTTTTATTTATTTGTATGTGAAAGTTAAGAAAATGATGATTGAATCCAGGCATTTCTCTAGAGAATGTTTTATAAAAGCCTCTCAGAGGTAGTAACTCAGACAAACATAAAGTCCACTGTGTATTTAGAAAATTATCTAATGGGTCTCTGACAATATTGACCAGCCTCTCTTTTCTGAGTACCACAGCCCAAAAAACAAATGATTACACTCTTTAGAAAGGTATCCTGCTATTGAATCTCATGCAAATGTTATGCTAAAGGGAGGCTTTCTCAGTCACCTAAGATAGGAGCCTTGCGCCTGGAAAATGAATAATAAAGTAGGACTGACTGGTGCTGAAGGGAAATTATGTACTCTGGAGAAACAGTGTCCCTTTTATTCTTTATTTATTTATGGTGTTACCTTTTTTTCTGAAGTAGACAAAAAACTGGAACTCAGCCAGGACCAGATCAAGGTCAAACATGCATCTGAAATGATTACCTCTTTCCATGCTGGTAACACTTGAATATATTCCAGCAGATCTCTGAGGAATTTACAACAATCTAGAATATCTAGTCTATTAATGAAAAATTTTGTTAGGAATTTAGATTAAAATTTATGTTTCTTTTAAAATTGTCAGTGCTCACCAGGAATTTTACTGGTGTCTGTAGATTTAAAGTGTCTCTAGTCAAGATCCACATGCAGTCTGCATAATCTCCATCTTTAGCTATATACCGTATCACATAAGGAGACAGGACTCTGTGGGCTGAGATATAAAAGTTTAAAGAATAATACAGGTTTAACTGTGGACCAGGTTGCCCAGATCAGTTAAGAGGGTACAGCACTGTGTGTGTATGCCTGTCAGTAATTGGGTTTGATCACAAATGATTTTCCAGTTTTTTCCCTCATTGGCTTAAATCGGTTTTCATCTAAATCGGACTCCCTTTGGAAACTGAAGCACTGTGTGAAAGCCTGTTTGTCGATGGTGCTCTATAGGCGAAGTGGAGGGGGGGTGGTTCAGTAGTACAAGACAAGGGTTTTTCCTACATAGTAAATTATTTGGCAGCCGCCAAAATGATTTCACGGACCGCTAAAGGGAAATCGCGACCGCCAAAATCACAATAATTCAGAAAATGACAAATAAAATCATATCAGAATGAATTAAATAAAAAATTTTGGGTGCAATATGGTCTTTCGGCCAGCAGATATATTGTACTAGTCACTTTCAAGATGGCAGTACTATGAGAAGAGTAAAAGAAGCATAGAACCATAGACTATAAAAATGCGGCTCAGCTATTCTGTGGCAGAGTGCGACTCTAAGACGTAGCGTACGCAGCGAGTTGGATGAAACACGCTCCAATTTTGAATTGAATTGAATTGAATTGAATCCAATTTGAAGCCATAACTTGTGAAAAGATAAAAGCTTTAACTGATCTACGTTGGCCCTCCATACTATAGTGGTAGACGTATCGGTCCCAATTACAGTATTCATGTTTGTCTGAAATTATAAACTAGGCTACAGCTTTAAGAAAACCCGCTGGATTGATACTGCAGTGCAATAAAAGAAGAAGGTGCTATTAATAGCCCAAAGCGCTTACGACCCTCGTCTTGCCACAGCCACAGACTGTAAAATGCATAAAATGCACCGTTTACAAGAAAATCTTGTTCAGATATAGCTAGAAACAATAAAAAAAAATTAAAATGTTGTACAAATAGGCCTAAGCATTTTCCATTGCTTACTGTACAGTACTATACAGTAGGCTACCTGATGCACTTTCGGTTTAGAAGACACCTCATTTTTTTTCTCCAAAATCTCTCGTAGCTATAAATATGTTAATGAAACCAAATATCTTATCTGTAGGCTATATGCAGCTACCACTGTGTTATGATTAACCCTGAAGAGTTTATCTTGTTACGTTTCGCCAAAGTCCCGTACAGTCGACATTTCCACAGTGACACCGCATTTAGGGCTGAAATAGTCTACGTTGCTGTTCTTATGTAAAAACACACACGGTGCTTTTGTACCTTCAAAAAAAAAAAACTTGGAGCTACACTTTTTTATTTCTGTTTTTAGAGTGTTTATTTATTTTTCTATCAAAATAGCCTAAATGGTGTAATATTCACATATTGATTTCTAAACCTAAAACCTAAACACAACCCTACTGGTATACTTTACACAAAAAAAGTCTACTACATGCTCTTTGTACCCCAAAAAACTGTATTTAAAAAATTAAAAATTAAAAAAAAAAAAAAAAAGCGCCCGCAGGCAGTGGTATCGGTACCAGGAAAATGAATAATAAAGTAGGTACCGCCAAAACCAATTTCTCTGCCAGGAAAAACCCTGAAGACATCAAGTTGCACAATGCTGGAAACCAGTTGACCAGTCTGGAAACCAGTTCAGAAAATACTCTGCTTGGCATGTGACCTGCGAGTGGGACGGCTGGTACACCGATGCCGTTTTATGTTGAAACAGAGCCCATAAGTGTAGCCTACTCTCTCCACCAATGCATGAGGCTAACAGTCGGGTGCCATGGAAACCTTTCCCTCCTAATCCTTAAACATGACATGACTTGCACACTCCGCTTTTAAGTAGCTTATATAACATGACCCGATGAAGCCACAGACATTTTATTTTCACTGTAGAAACGTGAAACGTGTCCTGCTAATCTGATCTACCCACTATGTTTGAGTTTGTTCAACAGTGAACACAGATATGAAAAATATAAATGTCTTATTTTCCTAAAAAGGAATGCATCTTATTTATAGTAAGCATGTAACTTAGACAAGAATACTTTCAATGCATCGTGCCACACCTCACTCTGATCCCATTCTAAAGGCCGTGTTACATATCCTATGCAAAAGGTTTGCTTTATCTGACTTTTGTATTACTGTATTAATATGGGGTTATTATTGTCTCAAAAATAAATAAATGAAAGTGATCCACAAATAACTGTAACTGATCCACAAATAACTGTAACTGATCCACAAATAAATGTAACTGATCCACAAATAAATGACGTGCGAATAAATCCACAAATGTGTTTCTCCAGCCATTCAAATTTTAAGACGTCCTTTCGCTAACGCCCACATTACTCCAATGAATCACAACAGGTTTCAGGCCATGTTTATGAGAATTTCTGTAGCGAGCAGCGAGCTTGTGTAGCGAGGCTGTGTCCAAATCAGAGCCGTATCTGCTGTGTCCCGTGTACTGCTTACTACACACACCCCATACATATTATCAGCGAAAACCCGGAAACAAGTATATCATTCAGGAATTTTAAGTACACTACATTTGGAGCTCATCCAGCATACTCAACTAGCATACTCAAGAAGAAGGGCGTTGAGTCGGACAGAGAGATAGACTGTAGAAACGCTATGGTAGATAGCAGATAGCTGCTTGGTCGGGAAGATGGCTGTAGGCCCTGCACAAACACTTTGTTTTAAAACATAACTATAGATGGGGATAGGGTCATTATTACGAAAGCTTGTTAAAATTCTGGGATTGCAGAAAACAAACAGGGGTACCACAGGACCGTTTATATTGGGAACCACTCTAGCACAATTATAGGCTACCATAGGCAAGCTAATTACTGAAACCTCATTTACAATGGCTCCATTTCATTAGCGCAGCTTAGTTTAGCTCTATGCATCAAGACCGATTCTGCTCATAAGTTTTCAGTTCATAATAGATTATGGACTGCATCGTAAGTCAGGTGTAACAGGATGGTTGCAGAGGACAGGTGCTACTAGGTGATACAGATTGAATGGAATACGAAGAGGAGGGGGGAGGAATGGACATTAGGCAAGTTTCCTAGTTCACAAGTTCCCCAGAATTTCAGCTTCTAACATTGAAGAAATAACACCGTCAATGGAGCCTTTACTGACAATTTAGGCCAGCAAAAGTGATTTGCTGGCCTATCTGCTGCGTTGTCTTTGCCAGTATTCTACTCATGGGATCGTCAGTTCAATTAAATCAGCACTTACTATATTCGGCATGGGGATAATGTTTCTGTTTTGCATTGATGCATTTGGATTCTTCTGGTGTTTTTAGGCATTTGAAATATTTGAAAAACATCAGATGAACTAAAGGCAAATGAGCATTTTATGATTATGCTGATTAAAGGTATTTCACATTTTAAATAAGAACACAAATGCATCTGTACATTATGTGTTATGAACTGGTTTATTCAAAAATAAGAACTTATATAGCATAGGCTACACACAACCAATGAAAGGTGTCTGAATGAAACACAATAGCATTCATTTTATTCAGCAAGGCAGAGGGACTGGTTAATTGAAAATAGTGGAACAAAACACCCACAACCAGGACACATTTAAAATACAATAGAACAATATATTGTGAATTGAAAACTTATTATGAGTAGAATTGACCCTGGTGCATAGAGCGAAGCACTGCGCCACTGAAATGGAGCAATTGTAAAGGAGGTTGTAGTATCGTAATTTGCCTATGTTAGCTATAGCCTAATTCTGCTACAGGAAAGGTTTGATATTTTAAAATCATAATTCATGCATGGTCTTCTAGGCTTATCCGATGAGAAGACACTGAATCGCTTAATCGAGACGGCAAACATTAAATCACATTTGTTGCAGATAGTAGTCAGGAAATAGATCTAACAGTGCTACTGCTAATCCTCATAGCCTACTGCGTGACAGGGAGAAAGCACTCAGCAATCTTAATATCAGAAAATTAGCTTTTACATTACGTAGATTAACACAATATTACCTACACAAATAACGCAGATATAGCCTACACAATTTAATAGGCACGATCGTTCAGCAATGTAAGATCTGCGGTGAACAGGTCGGTTTAACCTCGATCATCATTGAGTGGGTGGTGGAGCAGCCAGGTGGAGCTCGTTGAACTGTTCTTTCATTTCCACATTAAACTCATTAACACAATGCAGGTTTAGATCATTGACAGAGGCTAAGATTAATCTATAGGCTCCTAATTGGTAGCTACTGTGGACAAATGGATTGTGTTAATAGGTTTATGGGAAAGTGATGGAAGAACATAACCACACGGGTTCAGGAAAAAACGAATTAGCTGCTTTTTTTGGAAAGAAAACATGGAGTTAATAAAAACGCAGATTTTTAATGCCATTTTAACAAGCTCAAAATGGCGAAAAATACTGTTCTGTGCACTCATTTCAGAATTCCACGCGCGCTATTTATGTAACTAAATAAACTCCATAGGCTTGTCTTGAATGTCACGTTAGATAACGGAAACTGTTGTTGGTTGGTCACTCGCGCTGTCAGACTCTCATTTGACATACTGTGTGTCCAATCAGAAGGAGGCTACAATCTCCCGTCATGTAGGCCTAGTAACCCTTTCCGTAACGTGATTTGTAAATGTGTTTTGGGTTTTGTCGTTGTGTTTTTTGACTTGCAGTTGTTATCTGAAATGTCATTGTGTTTTCTGACTTGTTGGCGTGTTTTCCGAAATGTGTTTTATACCCGTCGGCTTCCGTACATTATAGTGCTGAAGGCAACAATTGGTAGTTTGAACCACAGCTTGACACACAATGTTAGCTAGCTACTGCTGGCTACGTAACTAAGTTGTTAGTTGTGGCATTTCAATTGCGAGATGTAACTTCAGCTAGAACTGTGTTCAATAAGCTAAAGCAAATTCTCGACCTAACTAGGTAACTAGTTCAATATAAGTCTGAAGTTGTAATGGCAAACTGATGACTGATGACTGTAGATCGAGGATCAATTTTGCAAGTCTGTCCGCACGGCCATGTTGACCATAGGCCTAAGCCTTATTTAGTCAGCTCCTCTGGAATACAAATGGCACAGTCGCCTACAAAATATAGACTAAGATGATACCGCAAGTAACATCTTGCTGACACAGGTAGTTAGCCAGCTGAAACATTAGCTAGCTAGCTAACATTATTGTGTGTCAAGCTGTGGTTCAAACTACCTATTGTTGCCTTCAGCACTATAATGACACTAGCCCCATCTATAGTTATGGTGTAAAATGAGTGTATGTGCAGGGAGAGGCTATCTTGTCGTGCGCGCTACAGTCTATGCTCTCTACTTGCTACAGAGGTACCACGGTACTTTCCTTCCCTCAGTGACCCCTGGAAGGGAGCTGCAGCATCCAAGGCTACATACAGAAGCTAGGCATTTCACTTGTAGTTCGCTAATTCTTAGAAACATTGCATTGGTGCACAAGGTGGGTCTGTTTCAGAATGCATGTATTTTTCCATATAACTTGCATAAATGCATTTGGAGGTGGCGGCTACCTTCCAGTAGTCACTGAGAGAAGGAAAGTACCTTGGGCTAGAGAGGTTCAGAGAACCATGGCCTGAAACCTGCTGTGATTCGTTCGAGTAATGTGGGCGTTAGCGAAAAAGATGTCTTATAATCTGATTGGCTGGATTTGACTCAGTTTTTAAAAGAACACACTAACATTAGCTAGCTAATGGAATCCAAAATAAATGCATGTGATTCCACATGTGCAAAGCATTGCGTAAGAGCAGTTATTAGTTTGGGATACATTTGTTTGAGAGTGCAAAAACATTTGTGAATCAGCTGCATTTATTTGTGAATCAGTTAAATTTATTTGTGGACCAGTTACATTTATTTGTGGATCAGTTACAGTTATCTGTGGATCCGTTACAGTTATCTGTGGATCCGTTACAGTTATCTGTGGATCCGTTACAGTTATCTGTGGATCCGTTACAGTTATCTGTGGATCCGTTACAGTTATTTGTGGATCCGTTACAGTTATCTGTGGATCCGTTACAGTTATCTGTGGATCCGTTACAGCTATCTGTGGATCCGTTACAGTTATCTGTGGATCCGTTACAGTTATCTGTGGATCCGTTACAGTTATTTGTGGATCCGTTACAGTTATCTGTGGATCCGTTACAGTTATCTGTGGATCCGTTACAGTTATCTGTGGATCCGTTACAGTTATTTGTGGATCCGTTACAGTTATCTGTGGATCCGTTACAGTTATTTGTGGATCCGTTACAGTTATCTGTGGATCCGTTACAGTTATTTGTGGATCCGTTACAGTTATCTGTGGATCCGTTACAGTTATCTGTGGATCCGTTACAGTTATCTGTGGATCCGTTACAGTTATCTGTGGATCCGTTACAGTTATTTGTGGAACCGTTACAGTTATTTGTGGATCATTTGCATTTATTTGTGGACCAGTTACATTTATTTATTTTTGATACAATAATACCCCCGTATATTTGTCAGGAGGGGCCACATATCACATGAATTATGACAAGAGCCCTGATCTACATTAATTTCAAAGGATCTGTTTTTCTTCCATTATGTATGTTTAGAAGGATGATGTGATATTCCCATCAATGAATGAGGAAGTGATTTTGTTTGATCACACCACCTGTTGTGAAGCAGGATTCTCGCCAGCCACAGCTACGGAGAAGCTTCCCAGTACACTTAATTACATCTCTCAATTACACTTTACGTATTTTGCATTTCTGAATAAAATCCCATGAGTGAAAACCTTGCTTGTCCCACCAAACCGTGATATCCTCTTCTTTGCATGTAGAAGAGCAGCCATTGTAAAAAATGATGTGTGTGAGGGGGTCCTATACAGCAGCCGAGTGTGAGTGTGTAATGCTGTGAATGGGCACCCCACTCTGGGAAATGGCTCTCACTGGATATGGCATCGCTGCGGCCTCCTTGTGTGTTTCCCTGCCCTAAATCAGCGATAACGTCTTGGTACATGCTGAAACCTGGGTAATCTTGTAAAAGGTTTATCTACAGTGTTACTTGAGGCATTACAGGGTGACCAAAGCTATTTAACCCCCTCAAAATTATCTGTGGTAATCACTGGGGGACCTGCTGGCTGCAATAATGCTGTACTCCAAAAAGAACGGTGGTGAGTCATGTGACCAGCCAGGACAAAATGCATGGAAGCTTTTCAGTCTAACCAACAAAGTGCTTAGTCCTGTGGTTAAATGTTAATTTGGTGTTAGACAATGATATCTGATAACTTGTACACCTTCTTTGAAAGCTACTGAATTAAAAAATATAAGCATTCTCACAAAACACAATTTAAAGGTCAGTGCGCTGGCTAAATCGGACATTGCTGCATGGCCCCAAGGTCCATTGTTTTTAAAATTGCAATAAAAAACGAATTGCTGGTTAAATTTAATCTATAAAGAATAGACTACTACAGGAATAAATGCATTTGAAAAGTTTATTTAGGGACTGATTATTTTCTAACATCTGAGGTTTAAAGTATTTTTTCTTTTGGCGGTTACCGCAATGGTTTGAATGGCTTTGCTAATTGTGCGGGAAGGAAAAAATCTATACCGCAGCAGCTCTATACCGCAGCAGCTCTATTCACAGCAGTAAATAACCTGATCAGCTCCAGATCTATACCGCAGCAGCTCTATTCACAGCAGTAAATAACCTGATCAGCTCCAGATCTATACCGCAGCAGCTCTATTCACAGCAGTAAATAACCTGATCAGCTCCAGATCTATACCGCAGCAGCTCTATTCACAAAAACATTTATGTGAGCATTAATCTTCTTCTCTTCACAGAAATGTGAGAGGATGAACATGTTACTCACTGGGTGAGCAGTGATCTTCTCTTCACAGAAATGTGAGAGGATGAACATGTTACTCACTGGGTGGGCATTGATCTTCTCTTCACAGAAATGTGAGAGGATGAACATGTTACTCACTGGGTGAGCATTGATCTTCTCTTCACAGAAATGTGAGAGACTGAACATGTTACTCACTGGGTGAGCATTGATCTTCTCTTCACAGAAATGTGAGAGGATGAACATGTTACTCACTGGGTGAGCAGTGATCTTCTCTTCACAGAAATGTGAGAGGATGAACATATTACTCACTGGGTGACCAGTGATCTTCTCTTCACAGAAATGTGAGAGGATGAACATGTTACTCACTGGGTGAGCAGTGATCTTCTCTTCACAGAAATGTGAGAGGATGAACATGTTACTCACTGGGTGAGCAGTGATCTTCTCTTCACAGAAATGTGAGAGAGTGAACATGTTACTCACTGGGTGAGCAGTGATCTTCTCTTCACAGAAATGTGAGAGAGTGAACATGTTACTCACTGGGTGGGCATTCCCAGAAGCTTCCTTCTGTGTACTGGCCAATCGACCAGTGAGTGAAACAGAATGATCGCAATAGCCTATTACTGAATAATGTGAAGGTTACTAAACGATGATGTGTCCTGGCACTGCTGGAACTCAGGGCAAATGTGAAAGGCCATCCTGACAGCTTCATCGCTATGGAGATTAACTGCGAAAGTGCTGGAAATCTGTCATGCAGGTGTGTCGCTGACGTGACAAGTAGTGACATGTTTAACCCCAGCTGCCGGAGACTTTCCAGTCCAAAGATTAATTTGGAATTTAAGTATATCGCCATGGTTTTTTAAAGTTTTTATGTGGTTTCTATGATCGTAAGGCGCTTGATGCCTTGGGAGAAACACAACATCATACCGGTTTAGAACAAACCCAGGCTGAAGGCTGAAGGCTTCTCCCTTCTTTCAGGTTTATCTAGGTGTTTTTTTTCCTCATGATCTGGTGAGGTGTAGCCCAGCTTGTCTCTCAGCTGTGCAGGTGGGCGGGCCTGAGGTCGGCATGGCAACCAAGCCCACGGCATTGTTCTATGCCATCAAAAGGGTGTGTTGCTCTTGACACAAAGGCACGTAACAATAATCAAGCAATCTGTCAAAGCATTTTCCTGCCACGTATATCAGCTTAAATCCACGACAAGACAGCATACACTACAATATTTACCATTGAGGACCCCCCCCCCCCCGACCCCCATCCAAAAAATTATAATCGTACGCACTTTCTCTCCCCATAAAGAGACAGCTATGCAGTATGTGTGAAGTGCATGTCATTTAAAAACAATATAAAATCAATGATGTTACACAAATAAAACTGAAGAGTCATTTTAACTTAAACTGCAAATCTCACGACAAAAATAAAACTTAGGCCTATCCACACTAGTGAGATGGATTCCCTTGGACATTCCTGCATAGTTAGTTGATTCTGGATTATAGCTGGCTTAATGACAATCACATGTCATCCTCCTTGTGCAGACACTCTTTGTTTTTCTTTTAAGTACTTTCAGTGTAGAAAAACCTGCTTTACACAGGTAGGCTATGTCTTTGCAAATGGTAGAAGGCATCAGATGGCCTTTTCTCCCACTACTATGTATTCATTTTTCACAAAGCTCCAAAATTCTGACAGGTGAACTTGCCGAGAACTTAATTTTTAGATTTCCCGCATTGGAAATTTCAATTAATTCCTCCTGTGACCTCAAATCAAGACTCTCATCCAGTGTTGATTGAAATGGATTTCTGATCCAATTCAAGTGAACATTGTCCAGCTCAGTCCAATATTTCAGTGGAAATAGTCACTGAAATATTCCTTCAGGTGTGTCAGATTGAAAAGTATTACAGGCATGACACTGTCTGTGGTCATGCTGGAGGTTCCAAATTCCTGGTGAAGGAGTGGGGACATTTCAGTCGGCCAATTTTCTCCTTTAGGTTTGTCTCCAAAAGTTGGACTGCAGATTAGCTATACGTCTGTGCTTTCATCTAATTGTAACACAAAGAAGGGGCTGGTCTTCACCCGTTCAAGCAGTCGCTCAGTTATATCCTCGGCCATGTCCGATATTCTTCTAGTGACCATAGTTTCACAAAGGAACCACTTCACTTCCGAGCAGCATCCTCGTCTAGCATTTCCCCAACAATGTCTTTGGTCGCGGGTAATAGCAAGTCTTCCCCAATTGTAGGCTATGTGGTTTTTTTTCACCGGCAACATTATAGGACGCCTTTTCTGGGACAGTTGCTTGTTGTTTTTATAGCCACTCGCTTGCTTAGCCAGCTCTGAACTCTGATGCTTTTCATTCAAAGGATTCAACAGGCTTGTCTGCGTGATTTGTTTTGTTGTACATATCTTTTAAGTTGAGATTGTTTTCAGCACTCATCAGAATGAACTTCTGGGGATAGCACGCGTTAGGGAAAATCAAGGCCACCTTTTTTTCTTGATGGATAAAAACCCAAACTTTATGTGTGACATATTTCCTCGATTTATTGGACAATTGCTTTGGAACTTGACTCATTTGGACCTGACGTCCTAGCAGTGGAATGTGTCCGCTTTAATAAGTGATCCATGACTCGCTGCCTAGCTTGAAAGATATCTTTACTTATGTTTAGGGTTAGGCTACTACTTGCTGGAGTGTAGCCGGAAACAGGAACACTACTGTACAGTGCCCTAATCGCAGAAACTACCATCTATTCAAAAAACATGTTTTGGAATAATCAAGCCAATCGACCAGTGAGTGAAACAGAATGATCGCAATAGCCTATTACTGAATAATGTCAAGGTTACGAAATGATTATATCACATTCAATAATTAAATATAATTTAGAGTAGGCCTATTAATAGTTATTATACATTTTTATTATAATAATTTTATGTAATTTATTTATTTGACTTTTTTCCCCATTTAACCGCGGACCCCCTGGCATTTCTTCGTGGACCCCAGATTGGGACCCCCGGATATAACCTACAGTATTGAGAGGGCCTCACAGCAGCAGGGGTAATCGGGCAAATACAGCCCTACATGCATCAGCCTGAACAGGAGCCTGAACCAACTGTAGCAGGTAAGGAAGAAGAACGACCAAAACCTTGTTAAACCCCAACACTAGACTACTGTCCTACATAGCCTACAGCTTCAAACTCTTTGGCCAAACAGCTATAAATAATGTTGAGTCCACCCGTAAGTGCAGGAAACATCATTACCATACACTTTATTTATACTAGCTCTCTCTTACACCTGGCGCTTAGCGGCGGTAACACAAACGCAAGTGTCTTTGCTGTCCAGCATGTTGTTCAAATCGGAAGTGAACTTGCGCACATAGCGAGTGAACTGGGTGGGTTGGTCTTAAGATGAGCTGTGGCCAGGACCTTGCTTGCGTATTGCTATCTTGAGGCATAAAATTTCAACAGTCATCATATTTAATATTTGGTTTCATATCCTTTGCATGCCATGACTTCCTGATGTCTGTGACCCAACAACATCAAAAGACTTCTGATATCTTATTTTCAGGTACTCTTACAAGCGATACTATAACCTCTCTGCATTTGAATGGATCTTTGGGAATTGGGGGGTGGGACTAGATTAAGATGTAACTTAAATGGAAATAGTATGGAACACATGGCTGGCTAAATAGCTGTAAGTCATCAAGGGTCTGAGGTATCAAACGAGCCTCAAACCATCACTCTGCTGCCCGATATGCAGTAGATATGGATGAATCACTTGAAGGGTTGTTATTTTTCCATAGAGTTCAATAGGAAAATGAGTCAGGAAAAACAACCCTTAAAGTGATCCATCCATATAAAAACAATTAGCGTATATTTACAAAAATCAATAAAGTTGATAAGGTAAAACATTAAATATTTTCTCTTTGTACTGTTTTCAATTAAATATATGTATAAGAGCATTACAAATCACTGCTTTCTGCTTTTATGTGCATTTTACATACTGTCCCAACTTTTTTGGAATTGGGGTTAGTAGATTGAGATTTCAATGCAATTGATTTCTCGTATTGTTGCTGATGCTTAATACATACCTTAATAATCGCATGTAATGTTGTCTGAAGGCAATTACGGTTTTACATTTACAATCACTTTAAGGGGAGACACTACAGGTGAATAGGATTTTTTTTTTTAAAGATATACTCATGAAATATGCAAATTAGGCAATATCTCATTAAATATGCGTACATTTGCATATATTTAGATATATAATAGATAAAGTCAGGCTTAAAGTTTTACTTTTGTTTTGACAATATACTAAGTACTAAACTTTTTACAGAGGGGTTTCTGAATACAAATTTATTTTGTCTTTAAAATGAAAAAATACTGCATACACCAATTAAAAATGCATTTTTGGCGTATTTTTTGACAGAAAAAGCAACCCAAAATGAAAGGACAACAAGATATTCACAATTCCTTCTGTAAATATCTGCAGAATACATCTGAGAATCAGTACGTAAGGTTTAGTGAATCAGTACGTAAGGTTTAGTGAATCAGTACGTAAGGTTTAGTGAATCAGTATGTAAGGTTTAGTGAATCAGTACTTAAGGTTTAGTGAATCAGTACTTAAGGTTTAGTGAATCAGTACGTAAGGTTTAGTGAATCAGTACGTAAGGTTTAGTGAATCAGTACGTAAGGTTTAGTGAATCAGTATGTAAGGTTTAGTGAATCAGTACGTAAGGTTTAGTGAATCAGTACGTAAGGTTTAGTGAATCAGTATGTAAGGTTTAGTGAATCAGTATGTAAGGTTTAGTGAATCAGTACGTAAGGTTTAGTGAATCAGTGAATCAGTATGTAAGGTTTAGTGAATCAGTATGTAAGGTGAATTCACCTGCCCTGGAAGTTAATTGGTTACCGAGTGATGAAAAAATTTCATTTTGACAAAATAGATAAGTATTATGAATTAATATGTTTACTTAACAGATCAATTTTTTTGTGATGCAAGAATCAATTTCAATTGCAGCTCTCATGTCGCAGTACACAATTTAACACATTTACACATTTCTTTTCAATTTCTGTCACATTTAAGTTTATTAACCATCCAGAAGTGGTTCCCAAATGGTGAGTTGGGACCAACTCGCCCAGGGTCATGTGTTTAAAAGACCCAGTGTGTAAAAGAAAAACAAAAAAACAATTACATGCGTTTAAAAAAGCATATAAAATGTGATTATAAACAATTACCATATAATTATGACCATCTTTCATAAATATAGAGGAGTTATATAGAGGAGGTAATATTAGTAATTTGATCAAAATTCATCACTGAATTACAATTGAGGTGTCTTTAAAATAAGAGCAGCCACACAGTGTAGTCTCTACCTGGATGAACCACTCTGCTACTTAGTATGTTTAAAATTGGCTTTTGAGCTTTCCAACGGTGTATGACTCAATGTAGTGGTTGATAGAATCGCGAGGCACCGTCCGGTTGAAAAAAGCCCATAGATACGATATTTCAACATGTTTTCATCGGTGGGTAGATAAAAAGCTGAAAAATAGCAGTTTTAAATAAAGTCTGGCCATTTTTGTGTTAATATAGTGATAGTATACATATTTTAGTAGAAGAATGACGAAAAATCTGAAAATTGATGAGTGGAAGAAAAAATGCCATTTTGCCTGTAGTGTCTAACCTTAATGAATAATTTGACCATTTTTAATTGCTTTCAGTAAAACATCCATCTATGTCCACTGCATCATACTGAGGACCTGCCACTGAAAAAGCCCATGGAAATGAACATGCCAGCCAAGCTGGTTACAGCCCTATTAACACCCTTAACTTTCCTGCAGACACAAATGTCCAATAAGAAGTCTTGGAAACATACTGTACATATTAATATACCTTTCTATGATTCAGAAGTAAAGTAAAAGAAAATAAGAGAATGTGTGAACAATTCTTGGGACATCTCATCCATTCAGTCAGCTAACTTGCGTTTCCCCCTCCACTACCCCAGCTTCCACCTGTTTGGATCTGCTTTAAGATGGGGGGTTTCAGTATGGGGGGTTTTCTGGTCATCTCCTGTTTAGCGGTGGGAGATGCCCATGCTCCAGAGCTGTACTGAAGCAGATCCATTCAGCGCCAAACCAAAATAATTACGCAGCACATTCATTCATTAAAACATTTTATTTGAATACGTGAGTTGACCTGACCTGAAATATGTTATGCTTGCATGCATTATCTTCTATTTGTGTTTTGTATTGTAATTAGTCGATACATAAGCTGAAATATGCTGACCTTCTTGCCAGAAATCTCTCAAAAAGGATTTTGTGGTTTATTAAAGGCTAAATGGAACAACGATGGAAAAATATACAGCGTGACCAACAGCAAATGACCTGGGCAATGGAAACTCAGCCGAACGTGGCTGGGCAGTAAACGCAACATCGTTCTCCCCGATTCTCAGCACTCCTCTGCAGTTTATATGAAGACTGCAGCGGTGCTCCAATCTGCCCCGCAGTGTGCCCTCGCCATCTGCCAAACTTCAATCAATGGCACTCAATTTCCCACGCTACACTTTAACGAGCAGCGGTGACGCCGAAGCCGCTCTGCAGCTAATATTAACCAGAAGGATAGCGCAGATTGTGCAAAGAACAACCTGGAGTCCCGGAAAGAAATGGAAAAAGCAAAGAGGGGAAACCGGAGAGGGGATGAGAGGGCATTTGGCTACTCACATGCTGGCCTAGCCTTCCTCCCAGTCCAGCTTGTATAATGCACAGACACAGTTCTCAGGTAGTTTCCTCTCTAATCGCCCTCACTGCCCAACCCCTTCATGCAGATCCCTTAGTGGCCATGGTGCTGGCACCAACATTTTGTTATTCATTTCTCCTGCTACCAAACTAAGAGTGGAAACATCAAATGTGTTCTAGCTTTATTAGTACACGGTTTGTGACAACTCTGCCGAATACGGAGTTTCTATCTTACACCCAGAGCTAAGCGGCGCTAACCCAAACGCAAGTGTCTTGGCTATCTTAAACCCGGCGCATGGTTCATTATAACACCTTGCGTTTACGTCGTTTAAATACCATGTATTCTTGCGCCCATTACAAGTGAACTGGTCTTAAAATGAGGAGTGGCCAAGATTATTTTTGGCGTATTGCTATCTTGAGGCAGCAGAAAGTGTTTGCCACCACAAACCTGGTCTAATGTTAGGTTGCAGTTGTTATTTTATGCATGTTATTTTAACGGCGCATATAAGTGCGTCTATATAGGCGTGTACACAACGCGTGTACACCCTCCTGTCTGTTACACACAGGGGCGCACACAAGCATGACAAAAAATATCAAGATTACAATGTGAAATATTATTATTGTGTAGGCTATATATAAAAAAATGCACAATAATAAAAGGGTCCATAGGTCAAAGACCACATACCTACCTGTCCCTCAGCAAAGGGGAATGCCGAATTAAATTGCTTTCAGCCCAACATCCAGGCGATGTGCGATGGTACGTATAAGGTTACATGTATTTCAAAATCAGTGGTCATGTATTGTCTCGGACAATCTGTTTGAGAAATATACAACACTTCTTAACGCTATTATACCATCTGAAATGTCGACGCGTAATACCCCCCACGCTCTGCATTTAAGCCATTTCCCAAGTTTCTGTGATGCTACAGCTGGAGTTATAAAGCCTTAAATAGACCAACCCCTAAATAGGTGAGAATTGACCACATTTGGCATCTGTGCGAAAGGGTTAACTACTCTCATCTGTTCTGTCTGTGGGCAAGACATCCGATGCCCAGCGCTCTGCCACACCTGGCTCTATTTCAGGCTATGAGGCTATGAATCACAGACTGCAGACAATGCCATTATTGAAGTGTATGTTCAGCTTTGAGCAGGAAGCCTGTGTCCTTTTAAAGGGATGGATCTTCAAAGATAACGGCCCTGTCATTAGTCTGAACGCTAATCTATTTTATCATTAGTACATGACTTCTCTACACTCAGAAACATGAGAATAATCTAATCAACAACTGAGAGAACAGAATAGAGACCCTAATCATCACCACTATGATACACATACTAATGTTACTACAGCTACTACTACTACTACAGACAACATAATACCACAATGCACTCCAATTTAGCAAAGGTGACTGTCAAAAGTAACTGCTGAGATTGTTAAAATGTATCTACAGTGTTTGTTAAACGAGGAGTTAAAAGAACAGACTCTCAATGACCTGAGCACAGAAATGTCCTGCTCAGCTTAGCTACGCAAAACCTAAATATTCACTGGCACACGGTCAGGACTGAAACGCCTCACAGCATGTGAAATATTTCAGTAATGTAAGGCGTGTCTGCGTGCAAAGCAGCCATTCCAACAAGGCTGGAAGTCTGCCCCCACCATGGAGGGAACGGTGTAGCAATGGGAACCTCAACTCTCGCATAAATTATATGGAATGGAGAGGTTAAAGCATTCACCTTGTGGAATATTCATCTAACCATCAAAATAATAAATAATAATAATAATAATAATAATAATAATTATACTGTATTCCGGAGCCTTCTCTATGAGCTATAAGAAGGTAATAAAACCACTCCGGCATTGAACATCTGGTGTCCGCTCACCTAGAAACTGTAAAGTGGGTGTGATTACGCCCAGAGACACATTGACATTGTGCAGAGAGCAGGCCTGACATTCAGGCCATATTTACCCAGTGGCTGTGTAAACAGCTCCGTTCCTCCAGGCTGCAACAGGCAAACACTGTCGCCCATTGTCGTTGGGCTTCTAACATGCCTTCCGGGGAACCGATCAATTCAGAGATAACAGCCTGACATGACAATGTGTTTATGCGTTATGCAGCATAACAGGGGCCTCCTTTTTTTAAATAAATGTGGCTCTTCTACGTGGGGTTGCCCTTGGTTCAGTTACAAAAGTGAGAAAGGCAACAGTAGGAAGGACAGGAAGAGAGAAAGAGAGAGTGAGAAAAAAAGAAAAAAGAAACTGTGTGCCTTGTTTAATGAAGGAGGCAATGAAAGCAGCAATGCTTTGATATAAACAATGAAAAAAATAATAATCTAAATTCTATTTTCAATCTGCAGTTACTGTGACTTGGCTTAATTACTACCTGATCCCAGCACCGTGCTGTGGTTTAGGCCATTAATCTCATGTTTTCTGGCTGTCCACAACCGTAGCCTTTCTATTATGTTAGCATTTTACTGCCATTTGTGTTCAGGCATTGTTACGGTTCAATATGAAAAAAAAACATAAGTTCCAAATATATATATTTTTTTACACGTAATTCCTAATACTCTAGGATGTCTTAAAGGCGTTTGCTGAAGAAAATAGAAAATAATATAGACCCTAACATAATAGAAAGGTTAAGCTCTCACACCAACAGCAGTCACAGAAAAGGGACACATATCTGAACATAACCAGCTTCTAAAGTTGTTGCTATGCTATGCTGTGGGTCCTACTGCCGTGTGAGGGTGTGAGGTCACTGCCCCAGAATGTTCCAGCACGCTACACCTATCAACCATTGTGTTAGTGTGTGTGACAACCAGAAATTTGCAACAAATCTACAATGGCTGAGAACAGAGTTGTGGCCTTACGATTGGCCAAATGCACATCACTCACCTATATAGAGGGAGGAGTCTTTCCTGCGCACGTGATCATCAATGTAGGACACGCCCAGGGGCTGAACTGGCGTGGCCCCGATTCCCAGCAGCATCTGAGCCCCAATCAGCAGCAAGTACATCATGTTGGTGTTGGCACGGTTCCCACACAGTGCCGGGTCCGGCTCATCGGCCCGGGACCCGTTTGCGCAGACGTCCCGCCCCTCTTCTGATCGCCACACCTCCCCTGCTTCGTACTCGTACTGGTGAGCCAGGAACTCCGGCAACGCTGACAGCAGGGCACCCAGCGCCATGACGATGCCGCCGCAACCAATCAGGCGCGGCCGGTGGGCCTTGGCCCCGAAGTAGCTGACGAACAGGATGAGGGCGAGGTTCCCGATCTCAAAGCTGCTGGCGATCACGCCCACATCTGTGCTCTGCAGGTTGAACCGCCGCTCCAGCGTGGTCAGAACGCTTACCTAGAATGCAAGAAATAAGGTTAACCACAAACAAGCACTAGGCCTATCGCTCACCCATCAGACTTTTAAATAACTCACAGCACCCTACAGCAGGTATCCCCAACCCTGGGTGTGCTTGTCATGGTTACCAAGCCTCTGAATATATCACATTTCCCCCAGCTCTTGCTAGTGAGAGAAATGTCTAAGAACTCCCAAAAATCATTTAGCATATATATTATAAAAAATATTTTTTAAACTGTCTATGGGACTCACTGTAATGTCTTTTGGCTCAGCTAGTCTGTGACCACACCCCATCACACTATTCTACTGTGCATGTCGCTGAAGTAAAAAGCAACAAATAAATATGCCCATTGGGTTTTAAGCAGTGATTTTCCCCTCTTACTACGGCAGGTTTGGTCCATACGGGAATGGAATACAAGGCAATATATTGCAAGTATGTAGACCTTTTGGAATACGATAAATATATGTAACAGAAATGTATTTTTTTTTAAATGTCATAATACCTTAGAGGCAATCATTTGTAGATTTACATGCATATTGTGAAGTGGTACAATATCTATACAATATTCGATTTGAATATATTGCTACATTTTCCATAAGGGCTCCTTAAAATCAGAAACAAATTTAGACCCAAGAGACCAGGTGAGTGAACCGTGTACTGAACTGCTTTCATTCAAAACATATTTCCTGACCAACACTATTTGGTGCTCCACAGGCAAGGGTAAATACAGCAGCGCAAGTTAAGAATAAATCTTGATGAAGCATTGAAGTAAGTCAGTCTGTGTCTTTTTGCAAAGGAGTGTGCGGTCCCTTCCTATATGCATTCAAGGAAGGTGTCATTTTTTATGTTTTTGAATACTTTCTTGCCTTGACCAGCACCTCCCATTCTGGAGTCTGGATGTGCACGAGTGCTTCCTTATTGGTAAATACAGCTGCTTTACAGTGTATTCATTGCGATATAAGCAGATGCACAGAAGACAATTCAACTGGGATGTAAGCGTTTTAAATAGAGGGGGATTGTGCTCTCATTTCTAGGCCTTTAAGTCAAAAACAGACATGAATAGAAAATAAATAATTAATTTAATAAAATTATTTCAGGAAATGCATACATAAAATGTTCACAACACAAAAATATGTCATTTTCAGTCAAATGTTTTAACATTCCATGTTATTTTTCATTATTATTGTATGTTAAAACCATAAATATATATCTGTGAACTTACTATTCAAACACTGTGTCTGGCATAGCTTGATGTATTTTTATGATATGCAAAACTTAAGGATAAAAAAACCTGGCTTGGATGACAAAGAGAGAAAAATGAAGGTCCAATCAAGTGCAGTTACTAAGCTAGGACATTGACTCATCACCATAACATCCCATTCATCCATCCAGTGTGGAGGGGAACAGAGGGGATTTTTGCAGGGTTGAAGGGGAAAACCTGCATATTTGGGATCACAAAGAGGTGAAGAAGCAATCTAGAAAGAATGCAGAAGAGCTGGGGCCTGCATTCAACCATCAGAGTAGAGCACATGAACGAAGATTAATTACAGCCTATGTTTAACCTGGCAGAAGGTTCTGGAACACTGTCAGAAAACTGAACTGGTGATGAAGTAGGTGTGAACGTACCTCTGCCTGTCGGTTGGTCTGTTTGACCTGTCTATCGACATATCAAAACTATTATAGTTTATAGATTACAGGGCTGGGGTTTGGTCTCTTAGCTCATGCTAATGTTTAGGGATGAGTTTAAAATGATGGCTATGGCTAGAGTTAGTAGTCATGTTCTTGGTAATGATTATGGCTATGGTTAGGATTAAAAATATGGTTAGGACAGATGTTATGAGTTATGAACAGTGTTATGGTTAAGGTTATGTTATGGTTAAGGAATGGGGTTATAGTCATATTCCTGGTCATGGTTAGGGATATAATACATTAGCAATTAAACATTAAGGTTAAAAAGGTTCTCTTTGTTTTTTTATATCTTGCTTAGAATTTGAACAGACTGCTCATAATCTCTCTCTACCTCTGTCTCTTGTCACAGTTTAAGAGACAGCTGATTCATAGTCATATTCTTTCTCGCTCTCGATCCAGTTTTCACAGCAGCGTCCCAGGTTTCGCTGCTAAAGAAACCGTGAGATTAAGATGGATGAGTGATAAAAAGCGATGGATTATTCAGGTGCCATGATAACAGGTCCGGGCCAGAGGCCACATTTCAGAAGTGTGTCGGGTGGTTGTTCTGCATTACGAGACTGCCCACCAACCCAGGTGTAGGTGTGTGTGTGTGTGTGTGTGTGTGTGTGTGTGTGTGTCTGTGTGTGTGTCTGTGTGTGTGTGTGTGTGTGTGTGTGTGTGTGTGTGTGTGTGTGTGTGTGTGTGAGGGAACATCACCATCTGACCCGGCCCTCAGAAGACGTGCCAGGAACTGCAACCTGTTGATCGCACAGCTTGGATTCTCCTTTACACACAGCACATCTCTGCCCCACTGCACAGCCTGTCAGGAAGCATGACCCAACCCCCCCCTGAACTTCTGAACTCTACCACACATATAGTGTTGATACCAGGCCTGGGTCAAATAAGTATTTGGAAATATTGTAACTCCTTTGATGCTGGTAAAATTTGAAAAACAGTCCTGCAGATCCATGGCTATTTCCCCCAAAAACATGCTATAAACTAAATTGAATCATATGAAGGTAGAACTTTGTTCTGAATATTGGTGAAAATATTTTATATGGTCAGTTTTTTCAACTGGTCAGCAATCTGCTAAAATGTTACTGGTGTCTAAACTGCTCATGCATTTGAGATAAAATGTTTGGTCCAGGAGGTAACCCCGACCTCATCATTCAATAGCATCTCCTCTTGTCCACTTGTGCCTGAGGTCTCCTTATGTTTTTCAGCTATGCTCCCTCATTTTAACTTTATGGCCTGTACCCTGTTTTTGGTTTACCAACAGCCAGACAGTTTACCTTGTTTAGACCACAGGGTCCCGTACAAAGTTATGTTACCGCACCCGTGGACAAATACAAATATACGGTGAATGCTTCAGGCGTTTCCGTAGTAGTGTTGGCCGCATTTTCTTGCCCCAGTTTGGATACACTCATACCTTTAGAGGGAAGTTTATAGTTTCTTAATGGTACTGAGTGATCTTTTCACCCAAAGTTAAAACATTTCTTTCATACAGATAAGTGTCTTCCATGATGACAATGCCTACGTCCACAGAGCATGGGTAGTTAGTTAGGGCAGGGGTTTTCAAAGTGGGGGCCGCGGCCCAACGGGGGGCCGCCAGGGGGCGCCAGGGGGGCCAATTGGAAGGAAGAAGAAAATGGAAAATGCCCCAAAAAATTTTTTTTTTTAAATTAATACATTTTTTTTAATTTCAATTCAATTCATAAGATTACTGTGCCGGTTTAAAATAAGATAGAAATTGTTATAAATCCTTTCATATCGAAATTAGGTCTTTGCCATGCCTTTCTTTCAATCGCAGCCAATAACTAACCGTCTGCCTGTCAGTCAAAGCGTTACGTTGAGCTGCTAACGGCCCGATTATGGAATCAAAATAGGGTCAAAAGTATTGTGTTGTGTATTAAGAAGCTGTATGTTAGATTTTTTTATATTTGCCAGTGTAATTTAAGTTTTTTTTTAAAAAGCCATTTCGCAATAGGGGGGCCCCAGCCAGAGGGGGTCCTTGGCATGGAAAAGTTTGGGAACCCCTGAGTTAGGGGGTCAGTGTTTAATTTGCTCTCTAGTGAACATGATGTGTGTTTTTTGGACTCTTTGTGCAAGTTTGGCTGTGGACTGCGGTGTGAAGAGAAGAAGGCAGGTGACTCGAATCAGCAGCGGTGATCCCTGCATGAATGCTGCTGTAAAATTAGCTGCTGGCTAATTAGTTTGGTTTGTTTACTGACGCAGGCATCAGGGGGGTATTTCACAAAGCGCGATTAAGCTGTAAACCTGGCTTATTTCAGTAAGTCTGGATAGGTTCTCGGATAACTAGACTAGATGCCAATTATGTCGCTAAGGCAACATATGCATTGGGGCTAGCCTGTCAGGAGCAGGCTAACGTGGTTCAAGCTAGACTTATATGCATCCGGTGTTAGTGACACCGACTCTGACGGACCACTGGCTTTTCAGATCCCTTTTTGTCAAGTAATCCCTTTTTATGTTGTCATATTATTAAAACATTTACTTTTTATTTGCAGGTTATGTTATAAAATAATTCCCTTTATGTCATAATATTATTAAACCATTAAAAAACGAATGTTTTTGACTGTTATTTGGTAGGATATCTCAAAAAAGTCGATTTGCAACATAGATGGTTGTTAATGGAAATATTGGACCCGATTATGTAGTATATAAAAACAAATGTGTCTGGTTCTGTTTCAATCATGGCATAACCCTGTAGAGGGGACACAGATAGTAAGGAGAGCATTTAGGATGGGGAGGGTGTTCCCCCAGGAAGTGAGTGGGACCATTAAGGCGCATGAACGAAACAAGGAAGTTAATCAGCTAACGACCGGATCTTCTTCCAAACCTCTGTTTGGAAAAAGTGTAAAATATTGTGAATGGAGCTTTTCATCTTTTCAAAAGCCCGGTTTCGGATGTCATGATTTTCTATATCGGCATAATCCACGTTGTTTGCATTAATTTATGTGCTAAAAGTATGCTTTTGGGACCTTTTTTCGCCATGCAATGGAATGTGAATAGAGAGAGAAATTCTTTGTTGGTCAGTTTCTGACCACTGGAGCAACTCATTAAGGTGAGTTTGACTAATATCAGTGCCAGAGGTAGCTATACAACATTATGTTCAAACAAAGTTCAGTATGCCTTTAACCTGTTTGGAAGCAATTATATTGAGAGCGTTCACCGTTTGCATAACATCTCCTGTTAAGAATGAGTATCGACCTCCTGCTCACTGGGAAGATGGAGGAACTTGGTTTAAGCATCTTCTGGGGTTTTGACTTTGAGACATTAGCCAGAAGCTCAAATGGAGAGCAGCTAATGATTTAATGTCGGGGGGGGACTTTGACAACCTAGCCATAATGCGCCTTGGGGGGCACCTCAGTGAGCCCATTTAAAAGCAGTCAGAGGTGTCTTCCCCACACCTGCACATCCTCGACCCAGAACTCCAACCCAAAGGCCAAAAATAGAAGGACTGGCATGATGGCCTGGAACACTAACCTTCTTCTGTAACACACACTGGGACGGGTGCCATCAGCATTTAAACATGACTCACCATGTAGAGAAGATGAGCCATACAAAACACAGTCATATTTTCTTCTCAGGGACAGAGGCAGGTTGTGCTTGGGAAATGTGGCAGAAACATTGATCGCTGAAATAAGAGGGCACGTGCGCTAATAAGCAGTCAGAATGGGTGCTGATCGTGTAACAGAGAGCAGGGAAGGCCCGCTGGATCTTGTGCTCATGGGTTTGAGGTGAGAGAGTGCTGGATCTCCCTGCCATCTTATAAATGCAACCATTTGCTTCAACAGATTAATTTGCATTAACAGAGAAACTGTGGTGCAAGCAGCACGGCAACCAGGGAATTTGCTCCTGTGAACATTCTGGTATCGTCTTTAAAATGTCTACTGAGACACAGCCTGAAGCAGATGGCTTACCTTCTCTTGTATTTCATCATTCTCAATATCAGACAAAAAAAAACACTAATTCATGGCCCCTTTAACCCCTTCGCGCAGATGCCATATTTGGTCAATTCTCACCTATTTAGGGGGTGTTTTATTTAAGGCTTTATAACTCTTAGAAACATAGAAGCACATAGAAACTTGGAAAATGGCTTAAATGAAACAAGACAGTTGTACCATTTACCAATACTAACTTAGATTAGTTTATTTTCATAATTTATGTCAAAATAAAGCGCCACAAATGCAAACATATCTTGGAATAACAAAACTTTTCTTTAGTTTGCAATGAAATACTGAGAGCTACATATGTAAAAACTACATAAGTTAAAAATTGTGAAATTTAAAGAAATCTGTTTTTTTAACTATCGAGAATATGCACAGTGAATCCCCAGAACCTTAGGATATTTGAAAAATATTTATAAAAATGTAATGTGATTTAGAAATTCAGAATAAATGTAATATTCGCGGGACAAAGTTTTAAACTTTTTTCAATCAAAACCATTCCATTTACTTACAGGCTGTAGATGAAGAGGGCTGCATCGTAATGTTACACCTGTCTTATAATCCAGACATCTGAAGTGAAATTTCAGCACTCCAAATGTCAGTTTATTGCAGTTTTCATGAGTTTTCGATTGAATAACAATTCATGCACTGTTTATAGGCATGAAATACGGTATCATCAGCAACATTTTTAATGGACAGCCATTGTCCCCAAACAGAACTTTGTCCCCTCTGAAGATTGCAGGAACTATTGGAAAATATAGAGCCATAGCTTGATCCAGGATAATTTGCCAATACATAGCAAAACGTAGCATCACACATCTCCTGGATGTTGGATTGGGCACCCTTACGTTTCACATATACTGTATAAGAGCGTTTTCTGCTGGAGCAGAACTCCAGAAAATCCAAAGTTCGCCATGAACTCCTGTTTTACCCGTTCTTGGCTGACAGGTGTGATGGAGAATTGATTATATAGGGTAGGCTATTCATTGGCATGTCGAACTAGGCACCTCATTACGCAACTACTTGTAAATGGTAAATGGATGGTAAATGGACTGCACTTATATAGCGCCTTTATCCAAAGCGCTTTACAATGGCCTCTCACTCACCCGTTCACACACCAATGGCGGCAGCCACCATGCAAGGTGCTAGCCTGCTCATTGGGAGCAATTTGGGGTTCAGTGTCTTGCCCAAGGACACTTCGACATGTGGACAGGAGGAGCCGGGGATCAAACCGCCTATCCTGCGATCAGCGGACGACCCGCTCTACCTCCTGAGCCACAGCCGCCCCCAGCTTGTATGGCTGAATACACGGCAGATTGGGCTGAATACACGGCAGATTGGGCTGAATATAGGGCAGATTGGGCTGAATACACGGCAGATTGGGCTGAATATACGGCAGATTGGGAGATGAATTTAATTTAGGATATGCTGGAGATGCTTTCACATTTTAATCTTGATATTTTTATGCATGTTTGTGCGTGTCCCTGTGTAACAGACAGGAGGGTGCATGTTTGTGCGTGTCCCTGTGTAACAGACAGGAGGGTGCATGTTTGTGCGTGTCCCTGTGTAACAGACAGGAGGGTGCATGTTTGTGCGTGTCCCTGTGTAACAGACAGGAGGGTGCATGTTTGTGCGTGTCCCTGTGTAACAGACAGGAGGGTGCATGTTTGTGCGTGTCCCTGTGTAACAGACAGGAGGGTGCATGTTTGTGCATGTCCCTGTGTGTGTAACAGACAGGAGGGTGTGTGTTCATTGTGCACATGCCTATGTAGACGCATTTCACTATCTTAATATTGCGCCATAGGGGTGGGCGATATAGCCTTATATTCATATCAAGGTATAAATTAAATTTTGGGCAGTAACGATATATATCACGGTATAGTTATTGTTTTTAATATAATTTCATTAAAAATATGTAAGGAGCAATGCAAGAGTCTAGGATGGTAACAATTGTGTTTTTCCTACTGTGCTGTTCCTGTAATATTCTGTATATGAGGACAAAATTTACAAACTTTTATTGTGCAAAACCGCAATGTATTAAAGATGAATTATAAAAAATAAAAAGTAAAAAAAACTAACAAAAATAACTATTTGAAGCATTCAAATAGCTGCTCCTGCATTGAACAAAAACAAGGCCTACATAGACATTTGAAGCTACATTCGTTCCTGCGTGTCCGGTGTCCACTACATACTTTTGTGTGGTGTGGGATGGATGCGGGTGCAGACTAAGCACCTCATTAAAACTCCTTTCTGCCCTGCCTCTGTTCACTGCTGGCACAAGTGGCAGGAAATT